>JACDJE010000191.1:1357297-1543697 GCA_016647715.1 Pavo muticus | reverse complement strand
AAGGAAGGATCTCTTCCTGGAGATCGCTCCTTCTGGAGTCTTGCGAGCCTACAACACTGGTGAGCACCTTTCCTCTCTGTTTGACTATTCTTACTAGGCTAACTTCTCTATATATTGGTTAACTTTACAACCTGTTAATCTTACGACCTGTTAACCTTACAAGGTGTTAGACAGAAAACACTGACTGAGGTCTGTTTACAAGGATCACCCTCTGTTCCACAAGGTGTACCATCAGTGTGTTAGAAGGGGGAGAATTATCTACTTTCAGGATACTAAGGCAGCACAGCTGTTAAATGAAGTAACTTCAGCAGTATAGCATGAAAGCAACAGCATTCCAATGGGACAAGTTTGTGAAGAGAACATAAAGCAAATAAGTGCAAATGTTTTTTAGCTGTACATTTCAACATCTAATGTTAAAGCTGTGTTAATTTATAAATCTCTATCTCTGAACGCAGAGGTTGTGGCTGTGGATATGAGCTCAAAGTGAAACTCAAGCTATTGTCTCAGATTTTGTTGTCATTGCTGTTTCATTGCAATAAATAAATAAGAGGTAAATACATGTATTATTACATCAGTTTCAAATGTATTTTTTTTTCTGTGTCATAAAAATGATTGCTGTTTGAAATGGAAATGAAGTTCAGCAGATTTTTTTTTTTTTTAGAAGAATTCACTGAATTTTTAGAATCTTAAATAGTCCCAGAGCCAGTCTCTCACTGAGCTACAGCAGTGCGCAGAGCAGCTGTACTTTTTCCTTGCTGTAAAGTGATGCAGCAGTGGCTGTTACTGAGATGAGCTTTCCCTGAATCCTAGGGCAAAGGACAAAACAGCCACTGACATCGTTCTCTTGTGGCTCCCTCCCCTTTAGACTCTGTTTTGCTCTCCATCTCCATTTGTTGGGTGGGCTCCTGTGTTACCAACTCTCCTAACAGGACAAATACCAAAAAAGAGTCTATAACTTTTCCCTTTCAAAACAAGTTTTGAGAAAAAGCTGTTTGTTGACTTCAATTTTTTCATGGAAGACTTTTCTCCCCATACTTTCAAGCCTAGAAAAGCATCAGAATAAAAATGAAACCAAAAAGCATAAGATCCCTTTCCCCCAAAGCTTAAAAATTTAATTTTTTCATTTTTTGATAAAAAATTAGCTTTTTTTTTTTTTTTTTTTCTTTAGAACTTACTCTTTATAATTTCTGAGAGATTCCAATACAGCGCCTCTATTCCCAAAGCTTTCAGAAGTGTGCATTGAATTTACACTTATTTACTTCACTCCTGCTTCATGTTCTGTGAATCTGCACTTTCCTTTCAGGAATGTTTTTCAACGTAAAAGATACTACATGAATATTCAAGAGTACTTGTAAGAAGTACATCAGATTCCTGTGCAAGCATTCACATCGAAAACATGATGCTAGGAGTTAAGCTCATTCAACCAAAAAGCCAAGACCACAGCATGAGATCTGAGTGCAACTGAAAATCTCCTCTCAAATTATTAATATTTACAGGGAATAGCTGGGGAACAAACTGCCACTCAGAACTATTTAAATAGAAAATTCATTTGAGAAAACTCAGTATTGTTTTGCAAAACATTCACAAAGAAAAATAAACATAATATACTAAATATACTGCTAGTTCCAAAATATAGTCTCAGACCTAGAATCTATTTGTCTAAAATAGTGCCCACAGACAACTATTCCACATGAGTAGCATAAATGTTCTGGAGAACTCATGGGGTTGCGGAATATTTTTCAGTATTCATGCAGGTACAAACACAGAAGTTCACATCCTTAGAAACAATGGAACAATGGCTTGAACTTCATTATCACTGCAATTTCCTTTTTCTTTTCTCTCTTTCTTAATTCTAGTTGCTATTCTGTTCTCTTTGCTATGGGATCCAAGTGCCTGGGAGAGTAATAATAACACTACTCCATTCAGTACCATGAGCAGAAGTATTTCACTAGGATTGTTCAACAGTTTTTCCCACCTCTATCTTGCCCCACTGTAACCTTACATCAGCAGAAACTGATATCAATCTTTTATGTGCCAGCTGAACACTTTTATTTATCCTGAATAGAATCATTTGAGATGTTCTTCTTGCATTAATTATGTTTCTGCATCCTTTCAGCTTGCTTAGCAGATTGTGAGGATAAGGCCAAAACAAAGGTTTTCTCCACAGTTTTGTTAATGTTTAGTACTTTATTTCTAAAATCATTTGATAATATTACAGAAAAAAAAAATATATTTAATATCTTTTAGCTGGATATCAATGCACTGCATCTTCAACATCTTCCATATACAAATCCAAATTTCTTAATAGAAATTATTTTGGACAGTAGCCAGACCATCTCTGTTGGGATAGTGAAGGCACATAATCATGTAATTATAAGTCATATGCACTATATTAATGGTGTAACTCACTGCTCTTTTTTCAGCTGGGATAGAGCCTATTTTCTCCTAGCAGGTTGTATGGTGCTGTGTTTTGCATTTAGGATAACACACCGATGTTTTAGTTGTTACTGAGCCATGCTTATACTAAGTTATGGACTTCTCAGTTTCTCAAACTGCCCTGCCAGTGAGGCACTGGGTGTGCACAAAAAGCAGGGAGAGGATAGAAACAGGACAGGTAGATCAAACTGGCAAATGGTGTGATCCATACCATACCGCATCATGCTGAACAATAAAAACTGGGGTGTAGGCTGGGTGGATGGGCATCAGTCAGTGGGTGGTGAGCAATCACATTGTGCATCATTGTATATTCTTTTATCATTTATATTCTTTTATCACTATCATTACTATTATTTTCCTTTCCTGTCCTACTAAAATGTCTTTATCTCAATCCACGAGTTTTACCTTTTTCCTGATTCTCTCTCCCAGCCCACTGTATTCAGGGAGCCAGTAAATGGCTGTTTGTAATGTAAATGTGCTGAGCTTCCCACTGGGCTAAACCCCAACACTTGCTGAAACCCATACTTCTATCTTCTGTTTATCAGTTTCACTAAACGAAGACTTCATATATTTGTCTCTAAAACACAAAAAGTGGAAGATTTTTACAATTTTCACTTGCTATTTTCATTAAGTACTATTTACAGAGATGGACATGAACAACTCTCTGATAGCAGCTTTTTTTAGCATGATTTCATTCTAACCGAGAGGAGAACTTTCTTTCCTTTGAACAGCACTGCATATTACTTTCACTAAGCCTTCACAAACTGTTGTTTACAGCCATGCCTCCTTCTGCCTCTCTGGTTTTAGAAGTAAAATTCCCTGTTGGAAAGTAAATTTTTAATGCTTTCTTTTTTTCCTTGTCCTTTTTCTTCTTCAGAAGGGACTGTTAAAAGAGAAAAATTGAATGGGAGATTTCAATAAACTTCTAAGGTTATTGCTGATCCTACTTATTCAAGTACAGTCTTTGTCAGTAAGCTCAGAAAAAGAAAAGGATGGTCAAGTTCTGTATGAAGAATACCGGTATAGACTATTATAGACTGATTAAAACCCCCCATGGAATAGATGAAATGACAAAACGTGGAATGAAAATACAACTTCAAAAAAGAACTGTCTGTTTAGCTACTGAATGAAGATATACCAATAAAACGTAGGTTCTTCAAGAGTCGATACATTTACAGAAGTCAATGCAATCGCTGCTGGTTTTCTAAAATTTTCTAAGCTTTTAGTTTACCCAAATATGGAAGATGACTGTCTTTATTCAGTGTTGTTTGATGCCAATGCTCCAAGGCTCTGTACTGTTTTCAAATATGCCATAATGCAACTGCTCTATCCATTTTGCAGAGAAGCAGTGGTCCATGACATGCAGTTTAAACAATAATTTCGGTTTGGATGACACTTATCAGAGAACTGTATGTCTGACCTCTCAAACAAACAATAAACTGCATTTCTTCTTTTCACCATTAGTGCATGGCCTCCTTCCCACTCAGACTGTATAATCTTTTTTCAGAGAAGTGCCACTAGCCACTCAGTTGTGCTGCTGCTTTCCAGTTCTGGGGACATGTTCTGTAGTTTGCCCTAACTGTTCATTTGAGAGGCTTATCCTTGTATGAATCACGCAACACAAGGAGGACAACTGAACATTTGCTGCTACCCAGAGGTGGGAAAAATCAGAGCAAAACTGAAATAGTCTGAACTTTGGTTCAAAATCTGCAATTAGCCCTGTAGGTAAAATTTCAGGTTGATCTGAATAGTATCTCATGAATGTCCTCAGTGCTGTAAAGAATAAAGAAGAAAGATCAACATGAAGATATAGCAATGAAGTAAACCAACATAAGGAAAGCAGCTCATTTTCTGAATTGCTTTCCCAGAGGCTAAATTCACAGTGTGCCCTTTGTTATTTTCAGATCTTGTAGCTAAAACAGATATAGCTTTCCAGATACTGAGAAGGCCTACAGAAATCAGAGGACACAGAAAGCATGAAGATTTTTTTCTGAGTAAAATGAATCTCACAAGGGAAAATGACTTGCTTAGTGGAAATTTATATAGACTTGCTAGAAGCCATCATATTGACCTTAAGATGCCTCTCTTTTCTTCCCTCTCTCTGCCATCATTATGTAATTAACAGAGATATTTCTAACTAACTAATTATGGCACTTCTTAAAGCAATTGCGTTGATTATAGCAAGGATGTTCTTCTGGAAGCTTAGCAAATGAAGCATTGTGTAATAGTATGAAGATGTTTACACCACTAGATCATTATTAACATGATCTGGTCAAATACATAATGACAGAAAAATGTTGCCATCTAATTAAAGGTGCATAGTGACCTATATATAATGAGCTAGTTTAAGTCCAGATCCTGTTCACAACATAAGAAACAATCAATTTAACTTGGGATTAATTGGCACCTGGCTTTTCAGTTAGCATAATCCTTAAGGCATAGTCTTTATTTTGACTGTAAATGCCTTAGGGGAGGCATCATTTATTATTCCACATCATCATCTCTGTGTTATTTTTATCACAGATCCTAAACAACTTATTGTGCTGTCCTTGTAACTGGGGGAAAACAGATGAGCTGATTTTAAGAACCATCAACCTACTGCCTTTGAAGAAGCATACAAAAAATGAACATTATCCTCAGATTAGTCAAAACCCACACTAAGGGCAGAGGCTCATCTTTCAGTTTGGACAGATTCCAGAGTTTGTCCCAAACCAGTCTCTCTGCCTCATCATGTAGAAAAATCTATTGGAAACAAACAAGTCTCTCTCTAGCAGAGTATAAAGGAGGAAGTAAAAGTACTTGTCTCCAATCTAAGGGAGATAATGAAAAACTTTGATCAGACTTGTGTCTCAGTATATCCATAATAGCATTACAGGGAGCCAACCATGAATAAATTTGTAGGGCAAATGATCCGCGATTCCCAATGAGTAATGCTCATAAGTGTTAGCCACAAACTATACATGACCAAGTAATTAATTCAAACTGACTAAAATAAATAGATACTATAAATTAGAGAAACTGAAAGAAATTACTTTCCACATGCCTGGAAATTTCCTCAGAAAACTTTTGTCTTCATCTCTACAAAATTAACTATTTCATCTGAGATATAGATAGTTTCGCTGGGCATGAGAGAGAATAATAAGTAAGTCTAAATATGCTAAGCCTTGATGGATCTATGCAGAGATTTTTCTCTCTTCAGAAGATCTGATGAGGTAAAACCACACTGGAAAAACATGAACACATAGGTTTGCTTTTATAGTTCTAGAGAAGAAAAAAAAAAGAGTGATTGAATGAAAATAAGTTGGGGGAAAGAAACAACTATTTCCACAAAGTAAGTCAATATATCACTTCAGGAATCTTAATTTTTGAAGGGTGAGTAGCAACTAACTGAAGAAAGAAAGTCAAAGTTGTAGTAAGATAAGGAGGGTAAACACTTAGTGAACAGGGCCAGTGGCAAGAGTGATAAGCTTTGCTGATAGCCAGGACTGCAGGATACTCCAAACTCTTTCTTTTTATATCAATCTTCTGCTTCCAGTAATTAAGGTCACCACACTGGTGCATTAACTGTTTGCCCTTAAGAAAACCATTCTGAGTTTGACAAATAGCATTTGTGTTTACCTTAATGTTTCATCAAACAAGACCTCAGCTGCAGGAGCAATTCTGCTCGCCTGTCTGAAAACTCAGTAGAGTAGATATTATCACAAAACTTCAACATTTCTTTGTCTAGGAATATCAGCAGAAACTTTTTCCAAAGACATTATTTCAGTACCATAGATTTACCTTTGGAGAGAAGAAAGTCTAAATATGTCATAGTGGATATGATTGCAAATGGACATGCTCCTTACAGGCTTACGAATTTAAACACAAGATTTGGAGCGGGTTTGTTACTCCCCAGAGTAAAATATGAGTAAAGAAAACTGTGCACATGACCTTGTTTCTAATACAGCTGTCTTTCTTTTTGCTACATTACTGTTCTCACTTCGAACAGACACGAGAGAAAAATGGCACCAGATGATAAATGGAATTTTATTTGTGAAAAGTAGCATACACCTGTTCCAATTTCTCTTAGAATAAGAGAGATCCTTAGGAAACCAAAGAGAAATTGCTTTTTAGGATAGAAGGCTCTAAAGCTCAGCACCTTCAACACATGTACAAGATGCTGGCATTTTGTGAAGGAGATTCCCTTATTTTTTTTCAAATTGTCTTTTCTCCTGACACCTCCATCAGCAGAGAGCTTGTTCACAGCTCAGCAGCTTCATATGAAGTACTATTGGCTTCTCAAAACCTCATGGGGAACAGAGGTCACCCTGGGCAGTACAGACAGAAATATCTTTTGAAAAGAAAATTGCATCAAATGGTAAGTTAATGGCAGTATTCGAGCCAAAAGCAGTGGAACATGGATAGCCTTAAAATAAGTCTTGCACCAACCTACAGATTCGACTAGATCCATAGTCACAGCTTCACATTCTGTTGGAGATTTTGTTAAGCACACGGAGAATCTCTAAAAGACATCTTTCAACATGACACAAAGACAACATTTTTTTAGTTGTTTCTACTAAGGAAAACTCAGCTGCTAAGGAGGAAAAGATTTACCAACCACAGAAGTACTTTCTGAATCATTAATGAAAAATAAATGAAGAATGTAGAGCAGCAGACTTTATGTTAAATACAGCTTTTGAAAATATATTTTTTCCACAAGTAGCAGAAGTAATGAAGCATGGTAGATTCACCCTGTCTCCCTGGCAATCCCTCTAGCTAAAAGGAACTGCAGTCAGCTCTGTTTTCTTTGGCACTTTGTTGTTGCACAGGATGGGCCTGATATTCCTGCCAGTGTGATGGGAAACAACTCAGCTTCCCTCACTGAAAGCACTAATTCACACCACTGCTTTCTACTAGCTTTCTTGATAGTTGCATTTAATTATCCTTGAGATTTCTTTCCTTCCATTCAATTTTATTTCAATGGGATTAAAATTTCAGCAAGTTAAAAGGGTCTTGAGGGTGATGGTCAGACAGCAGCTGTGCTGAAATTATCTCAGGCTGATTTCTTCAGGGAAGTGAAAATTGTACCTAACAGAAATAATTGCTCCAACAAGGATAGCGGCAAATATTACGTCTTCATCTGATATATTCTTCTTCAATAAATGTTACATTTATAACTCAAGCTAACTATATCAAATCGTATTACTCGGATAGACATTATGCTATTGTTCTGTTGAGGGATTTATGGACTCTTATAAACAACCTAAAAAACAGAGATTAGTAAGAATCAGTGCCAGGTTAAAGAATAATCAACCTTTTTTAAATAACTGATCTAATGTTAATTTTTTTCTGAAAACATTCATCAAGAAAGACAGCAAATTATCCAAAATAATAAAATATGAATATCAAAGGAAAAAATATATAAGTATCCTGACGTAGCGGAAATAAAGATTTTCTTTCTTGAATTCTTGTGCATTCACAGAGGTTAAGAAACAGTAATAAAAGGCTGGCTTGTTAGGACAAAAAGGTTAGCCAAGTTTCACATGTTAAGTTTTGAGAAGAAACTAACTCATCTCCCTTGAGAATGGGAACTTCACCATGAACAGAAGCTGAATGCCAAAGGCAGATCTCTTCAGGGCCAAGCTCTGATTTTATAATCTTTAATATAAAATCTGTGTTTTCATGAACATATAGGTGCTTGCACTTAATTTGGCACCTTGCTTCTAGGCATTGAAATTTAGGTCTAATATGATAAGACTTATAGCATTACTGTATCCTCACTTGCATTCACTGTCCATATCTGCTATATGTTGAATGTATTAGGTTTCTTCTTTCTCAGTGTCTGGATGACATGGAGTCTAATGGAATTTTTTAGGTCCATAACCTGGATCCTTGGTTACTAGGCACTGATGACAGATATCATCAGCTAAGCTGGTATCTGTACATAGCCAGAATGAACAAGGTGTTCTGGTTTAAGAAAGCTCAAACTTAATAGACTGAAACCCTCCATAAAAAGGACTGTTGTGAGGACAATGAAGTGAAAAGTAGTCTATTAGCATTTGTTACTGAAAATGGATATTCTTTAGATGAGCTTAAGCATTAGACTTAAATTCTGCCATGAGCATACTGAAAGATGGAGGGATAAAAGGATTTCCATTATAATACTCAGAACCACCTGCAGATGACATCTTTGAACAGGAAGGAGCCCACAGACTTGTGGGCTGATAAGTCAGTGCCCTCATCTCTACTGGTTGTTTTTCTTAATACTCATTTTCCCTTTTAAAAATAATTCTGCCTCAGTTCCCTCAGATCTGATTTCTAAGTTTGCAGACTGTGGCTCTTCGCTCTGGGCAGAGCTCTGCTGGCTGAGGCCCTGACACTGCTCACTGTCCTGTTCTGTAGGTGCTGGTTGTTGTCCCATCCACACAGCTGGAGACTCTGCTCTTCCCACGTTTGCTAGGAAGTAATGTACAGAGAGACTTACTGAGCCCTACTTCTTGTCTGTGATTTCTATCAACTTCCTACTATCTATTCTTTCTTTCCTCTCTCCCTTATTCCATTCACTTATTTTCACTAGGGATTCTTTGATCACAAAGAGAAGTTTGGATATACCACAAATTACTGGCTGTGCTCGCAGCAGACAAAATGTTGGAGAATCAATATAATAAAATTTTGCCCAGTAACAATCATTTCTGCAATTTTGCTCCACCTGCACACCCCTTAATTCCTCATTAGAATCTGTGGGAGGTATTTGACAAGCAGTGATGTTCAGATAGCTATTCCCTCCTCTCCTTCCTGTTCCTCTGAAGGTGGCTTAAATAGATTTCTCAGCATAGCACTGGTTTAAGGCACCCACTCACCATTTATCTTCCCAAGCCATTAATCACAATCATGAACAATTTAGAGTGGTTCCTGGTCTTTCTCCCTGAAATGAAAGAGTTGCTCTTGTCATGAATATTATTGCTCATGAATCATGGTGATTTCCAGCCATGTCATCAATTACAAACATAGCTAATTGGAATGCCAACAGGGCTGCCTCTCTTCACAGAGAGGCTCCTGCCATGGATTTTACTGACCATAAATCACTGTATTTTCCGACAAGAGACTCCACTCATCTCCACTGCCCTGAATCCAAAGCACCAGTATTGGCTTCTTGAAGTTATCAGGCAATGCAGTGTCACAAATCCACATCTAATCAGTTCACTAAAAAAGATACTGTATTTCCTTGTGCCCATATTGCTTGCAGTTCTCTCTCACATTTGCCATATCTTTACTTTCGCCTGGCATCATCAGGGAAATCGGCCTGTAGTCTGACAGGTCTCGTGCCAAGTCAATACTCCCTACACTTTTTCCAGGGGAGATGCAGAGATATGAATACCTAAAAAATGATTCTTCTTTCTCTCCTCAGATAGACAACAAGTGCTGTCTCCATGTAGTTTGTCAGGACTTCTGGGAGACAAAATCTACTGGTTTTGTTTCTCAGTGATAACATTCATGGGAAATGGATCTTGTGTAGAACTCCGAGCAAGGAGGAGGCTGAGAATTTGAACTGTGCCTAGCAAAGGAACAAGAAAATTGATTGCCTTCTGACTTTAACTTCAGGCACAAAGCAGCATGAGAGTACAGAATTCAGTATATCTTCTGGATATCATGCAAGAGAAAAATCCCTCCCAAAAAAAAAGCCTGAATCAAAATTGTATCTGCTTCCTCCTCAGCTGAAAAAATATCAGAAAATATGGACACTAATGTGAATAATTTTGTCAACTCCCACAGCACTCGGTTCTCACCCACTACAACACATTACATACAACACAACAAATTGTACTTTCACAAATTGCATTGACACTATGCTCACTATTAACTACCAAAACACAGTCTTCACTCATTACCTCTTATTTTCACTGATCAAGAACTTTCCCTCATAGCTTCCTGACTTTACCACTGATTCCTTCAGCTGCTCCAAGTATCTTAATTTCTTCAACAGCTTGGGGATCTGTATGTGTACCTCAGACATCTGTGTTATCTAGTCCACACAAGTTTCAACAGAATTGCAAGAAACTTGTGCTAACTCTCTATCCTGCAGCAGACCCTCCAGAGCACTGTGAGAGAGCACTGCAGCTATGCTTCCTAGTATTTCATTCTTCTTAGAGGATCAGGAGAAGAAGACTTGACAGAAATATATTTTGAGTCATTTGATTAGTTGAGTGGAAGTAACTTATTTTTGTGAACTCAAAAGATGTTTAGGCAAGAACTGCAAGTTAACTGCACAGCCACATGAGAAATGCTCTATCCAATCAGGAACAAAAAATGCCCATATTTCCAGCAAACCAAACATTAGTGAGCTTAGCAGAGAGTAGACTGACTATTCTAACAAAAAACTTCTATCTGGTCAGCTAAAACCTTATAACAACTCTGTATATCTAGGGAAGATCACACAAGCTACTGCAACTAATATGCGGTATTAGCAATACCACATATGATCTTTTATTCTTTTTGCCTAGTGAATAAATAACCATCAGTTTAACCATAATGCAGATGATCACAGGCTGTTGTCTGTTTCCAAATGCCCTTAAGCAATGAGCTTACTGGGGAAAAAAAAATGCTTTGAACATTTTCTTAGAAGAAAAAAATCATTATCAGTCTAGAGATAATCTAAGTCCCATGCCTGAAACAGTTTGCATTTTGCAAAAGAATGAATTTTTGACTCAGAGTCAACGAAGGGCGAATGACCTTATACTTTATTTCAGATGGATATAGCCTGACAAGATTAGAATAAAATCATTGAATGCCTCCCTTCTTTTTCCTTGAATTGGTATAGTACATTTTGTGACACAAAATCAGTGATGTCTTAAAAATGCAAAATGAAGAGTTCAAGAAAATATAAGTGGGAGAAATTATGGATTCATCACATAAAACTCACTGTACATGCAACTGAGTTGTAAGAGAGAATACGGCTTAGTGCAGAGGCTGTATCTAGGCAGAAACCAGTGGATTACACTCCTCCAGTGGGGAAAGCAGGGAAATATTGAACGGTGACAATTTAATCAGGAATCTGGAAAGGAGAAACACAGTGACTTCTCCTGACAGTGATGCTGCTGCTGCTTTTGCACACAGTACTGTTCCCTTAAGTCTCACATGGAGCAATCCTGAAAGGTCAGTCTATCTCTACTCTATCCTCCTACAGATTTTTTATAAATTAAAATTAATTAGAAACAGGAGCTATTCTTACCACATGGGTAAAGAACACCTTATCCAATCTGCTTACATCAATACAGATAACTATTAATGGCTATTTATAATAAATACATGATTATGTGTATTATAACAATCCCCGATAATCTCCTCTGCAATAAGCATAATGGAAAGGTTATGCTGCTTTGAATGTGACTTGCTAAAGCCTTATGTTCTGCACCTGTCCATGTTAAAGTTCACCTACTCCTTTGTTCAGCAGATGCTGAACAATTTCTTTCTAATGGACGCAGATAATTGCCATTGCTACATTTAGGAACCATAGGCAGTGTAATGCTATAATGTGATGGAAAGTACAGCAATAATAGCAGAGTGGCACAATCCTAGGCTGCAGGAAATGAGAACAAGCCCAAATGCAGCAGCCATAGACACAGAAAAAAAGAAAGAAAAACAGCTTATCTTTGTAAGGCCTCAAATATACAGGGATCTCCAGTGCTATACCCTCACCTCCATTGCAAACCCTTAAATGAGGTCTGGGAAGAAGTGTATCCTGGCTCCACCCCTTCCAGTCACTCAGGTGCATTGCATGCAGCTGAGTTCCCCTGGGTTGGCCCTGCCTTCCCACCGGGTGCTCTATCACTGGTTCAAGCCGTGACTTAGTATTTCTGCTACAGGCAGAAGTTGCTTCTGTGTTACTCTCCTCTTTCTACTCATTGTACACTTAGGTATTTTGTTCACTTTGTTTACTAAAAAAAGCTTATGCACCCAGATGAACAGTATTTTTGAATACTTTTTTTTAATGGCCTGGGTAGAATTCAGTCTGATGAATTCTCAGTTGATGTGCCATAAAGAAAAATCTTTCTTCCCCATAACTCCAGCTGGTCCCTGAGTTTCTGATGCCTCCAGAGCACAACTAAGACTTAGTTAGTATTTATTTTTCACTCGTTATTACTTTATCCTCCTCCCTTTGGCTCACTTCCTTTACACAGCAAATCCTATCCCATCAAAGACATTTCCTTCGCTAATATTAACCAAGGTGGTCTCATTATATAGTTATAAGCTTTTCCAGGATCAGAGCTTTTGACAGCACTTTGAATCAGAAGTCCTTTTGTAGGTAGAGCAGATAGCAGAACAGGGCCAAGGTTCTAGCCTACTGCTCCTTGGAAACAACAGGAGGTAATTAAATAACATAGCAGAAGAGAGAGCTTCTAATTTAAAAAACAAACCTAAACAAAGAAAGAATGCACAGAGGACTGCATTTGTCACTGATGATTTGAATGAATTAACAGCTTGCTTTCCTTACAGTGGGAAATGGCATGTAACAGATAAGCAGCTGTACAAAAATAACAAACTTCACTTACTATATGCACCACTGGAGCTTACTGCAGTTGTGCGTTTTTAGAAAATTATATCCTAAACTCCCTTATTTTTTCCAGTATTTGTATAATGGGTATTGTGTTCTAATTTATTTTTAATGTGCACTTTGTCCCCTACTGCCAGCCATTCTTTAAATGAAACGTTGCTTCTCCGTGAGTATTTCTACATAAATATTTTATAACTGAACTAAATAAAAAAAATCACATTTTAACTGCTTGAGGATAAATGGCTGAAGAAGTGTGAGCAATTCCATTTTGCTTTCACATCTATTATTGGTATTTCAAAGAAATCTCACTGAGGCAAACTTATAATTTTATTTAGTTTACACTAGAAGACAAGACTTTAAGTTCATTTTCAACATGAATAGGAACCTCACACAAATGTGTTCCTGACGCAGAGCACCTTTGCTATAATGAAAATCATAGAACAATGGCTGCAAACCTGTTAGAACCTGGTATAAAAACCACAGCTTACTACACCGTACAAAATGTGCAGTTTCCTGATTGCTCTTTGCAATCAGGATATGCTATAAAAACAAATAAACTTAGAATGAAAGAATTTACAATGTGAGAGAAATTAACAGCATATAAAAACTAAAACAACTCCATGGCAGATAATTCTCTTCTTCCAAGCATTGTTAGAAATGACCTGAATGAAATTAAGTCACCTTTTGTGGTCAAACTGAATGTTCCATCAACACACTATGATAAAGAGTCAGCTTCATTTTGATAGTGTGTATCTGTAATGAGTTTAAAATAAACTTTTAAAATGTGGGTCACTTAACATCCGTGGTCTTGATGTATTGACACAGAGGAAGAAAAAGTGATGAAATGCAATGACAGATGCACAGGCATTTGGGGATAAGCATGTGAAGGCTGAATTTCACATTTGTTTATGTTTGAGAAAGTCTAAATAAAATGATTCACGGAAAATTAAGAAGAGAATAGGGACTCAGAAAAATTTTCATTATGAGATGAAAACAAGCTTTTAGGAGCACAAGCCTGCAAACTGTAATCAATATGAAAGCACGAAAGAAGAAAAGACAACTGCTTCAAATCACAACTAACCCCAGTCAGAATAGTTTGTTGCTGCTCCTGAATGGGATTCCTTTTCTTTGTTTATCATCTCAGACAAAACAATGAATATATTTAATGTTTTGCCACAGTTAGTGAATGCCTCAAGGGTATTTGTAGTAATCTTTTGCAGAGTAAAGATTTACCAGAAGTTTGATTAAATGGAACTAGAATATATTTGCTTTCCTGCAAACTACGCAGGATGAGACCACCACCCCCTTCCAAAGCCAGGAGAGAAATTAGGATGGGACTCAACAGCTGAGGGCAAGGGAGACTGCATTTTGTATTAAAAAGCTGTCAAAAACATTGGCAAAAATAAGCAAAAGCATGTATGCATTTAATGTAAGCAATCTACTTTTAAGGAGAAATCAGTAAAGACTGTCCTCAGTTTCCAGCCTTGAAGATGACGAATATCACTAATTGGTGTAGGAAGCCTGAATGGCATCATCTAGGCCTGCAATATGGTTTGGAGTGCTACTGAAGATTATGTGGATACACAAATACTGAAATGAAAGAGTTTTACTTTGCTTTGCTTTGCTGGCTGCCTCATTAATCAGCCCATCTTAAGTAATAATGGGAACCTCTGCCAGGCCTTGTCTGAAGTTAGTCCAGCTTCAGCGTGTCTTATCCAGGAAGATAGAAAATACTGTCCCATCTTTATAAAGTGTGTAACTGTGTAGTCTGTCAATGCATTACACTGCAGTCCATCTAGCTAATAAGAATCATGGGCTTATCCAGACAGAAGAAGAGTTCTTCTTAGAGAGAAAAATCTCCAACAGGAAAACTCACATCCTCCTTCCCCAAGTTGAGCAGATAAGAATTAATCCTCTTTTCTTGTTGTAGGAAAATGTACTCACTGTGCATCAGCCCAAACACATTTTGTCCTGAGGCAATGCTGCCTATCTGCTATTACCAGCTTGGGCTTCTAGGCCTCATTGGACCTAAACTGGTCTTGACTATACTTAAGTTGAAACTGTCTTCTCAGCTTATACTTTCCAGTAGCTTCCTTCCTTCCTAGCTGTCCTCATCCCAGCTGCAAGCACTAGTTGCTCTTGCTAAGCCCTTTCCTCTAGCCATTTCTGCTAACTGCTTCTTTCCTCTGTTCATTTACATTACCTACCTGCTGCTCTTGCACTGTGTGACTGTAACAGCTTCCCAGGGCAAGAAGAGTAATATGCAAATGCCTTTGCCAGGTTAACTTTCCTTCTTTATCTTCACACATGATGTCAGTAAGCATTAGATTAGGTCTCGTCCTAGCCCAGGCCCTCCGGATATAGTTGGATTGCTCCAGTAAGAGTATTTTATCCAAATTTGTAACTTTCTTTAAAACAGAGTAGTCCCAAAGGAATCGCAAATGAAACCTGTTTAGGTTAGCCACTGTGTTAATTCTCTTTATACTTCTTTACTCCTAACTAGATATCCCTTGTTATCTGGATTGACACCTTGTGAGACTTTTCTAGATCTCTTTTTAACCCTGATTTAAAAATAAATATGTACAACTTCAATTCATTTTAAAGTGTGGCCTTATATATATCAGCACTGGTACAGGAAAACAGAGGGTAACCCAAAGTGCAGGAGCTGCCATGTGTGGCTGTTTGTGACAAATGAGATCCTCATATAGCAACTTTCCCAGAAAAAAAATAATAATAATATTGCTTGAAACAGCACAATTTTTCCATATTTATATGTTTCCAAAATAATCCCAGGCTGATGAAAGAATGCTGCACTAGAGAATCAGCTCTCTAAAGTAATTTTTGGGCTGGAATAGCCTGTGACGCTATTGGCACTTAAAGTAAATAGATTTATTCATATTTGAAGGCACCTGTCCTGTGTATATGTTCCAACTGCATTGTGGGGAACTCTCAGCTTCAGGTCTAGGTCTTCTTTCCCAACCAGCCACATCACCTAAATATTGGTGTGTGTACTCTGGCTCCATTTTGGCATGTCAGTTGTCCCTTTGGGTGATGAAAGCTGAATGCAGAAGAACAGGACATGAGTATTTGAGTCCAATTCCAGGTACAACTCTGATTCATTTACATTATGCCAATATTGAGCTTGCTGGCTAGCCAAAGGCACCTGAGCAAATCTCTAAGCCTTCCACAGTATTCATACCTTCCCTCAGAACTAAAATATTCAACTTTATGCTACCATTGCTATCTCAGAACAGACTTGCAAAGAAACTTTTTCATTTTATAAATCACTGACAATAACATATGTTTAGAGAAGACTTAATGGAATATGGGTTAGAGTCAAGTAAATGTTTGCAAAGAGCATGTCTGGGTTCATAATTTTACTTCTAAATAAATTTCTTGACAATTATGAAATTAATTTGTGAGAGATGACTGTGTTCACAGCTCCGATTCACACAGGAACAGGGAAAACATAAAAAGTAAATACATTTAAGATGTTGGAAGAAGTACCATGCCCAACCCATCTAGTCTGTTGTTAGTATATTAATGAAAGAAGATGTTTGACATGGAAGTCACAACTGATCCTCCTGTTGTCAGCTCAAGTGCTCTTACAGAGACTTATTTGAAAATCCATAGTCTGATTTTACGGTCCATAGGGACTGAATTAGATTGTCCAGGGTCAATGTTCCAAACTATCTTCAGCTACTATGCTACTACCTTTATTAAGACATATGATGAAGCTGTTGATTCTTATATTTGGATTGCTAGAACACTGAGTACAAATGAAGATGCTAGAAGACTAGGAAAGTGGGACTAGGAGCCCATCAGTTTTATTTAGGAAACATCTGCTCTTCGACACTATGCTCTACTTGGGTATTTGTTCAGGCAGATGTAGCACAGCTGTATAGAGAAAAACCTTCTGGAACTGACTTGCATTACAACTGTGGATAGTCTTTCTCAGGAGAAACCTGGGGCTAATCAGATATGAGCACTATACCTCTTTCAGGAGATAGCAGTGGTCTAGCACAGCAGATAAATTTTAAGCTAATGCTAAAACAGCTCATAGCATGGGCTACTGCTGGCTGCATATAGCAAACCTGCCCAATTCGTAAACTCCTTTTTTGTATGGCCGTGTTGCCTCTCACCTAGCAGAAAGACCAGCTTCTCCTCACTTTATGGAACTCTCAAAAGTTTATTCTCTTCTCTGTTAGTCTATTCTTTGTGCTGGTCACATGGGTGTATTTCAGAGCTATGCAGTTTCTCTCAGACTCTTAAATAACCAGAAAGGGCTCATATGCCATCTGTTTTCCAAACAATTTTTCTGGAACTTGTTCTGCAAAACAAGGTTTCCAATAATTTTCTATTTTAACCTACCTAAGCCATGCACCGAAACGGACCTAAGGGAAGGATTATTCACTCTGACTTGAAGTCATCACATCTGCCCAAGTATGAATAGTAAAAAAAGTGGTGAGAAAGCTTTTGGGACACAAGATCCCAATCTCTCTTCCATCCCAATTAATAAGCCTGATTCTGGACTTGTTTCAGTTTTCTTGTTGCAGCAGTCTGGGTGCCCTGCATACAACAAGTCATTTTTGGAAGCTGCAAATGTGACTGGCATAGGCAGTAGGTGAGGCCCCTGGATACAGAGGCAAATGGGATGTGCATGAGCAAGTTGACACAGAGGAGTCAAGCTGATAATGGACATGGCATCTCATTGTAGAGGAAAGAAAAGGCCACCAAAATAGTCATTCTGCCTAGGACCGTCACTCCTGAAGCGCGTGCTGCCTGACTGACAAACTTCACATTCAGGTTGGTTTTAAGAAGCGTAGTGACTTGCCTTAAGGTCTTTTATAATACCAATGCTAAAGAGCATTTTAAAAGGTATTCAAATACAGAGTATTACCAGGTGAAAAGTATTTGGATAATGCTGTTCTGAAGTTTAATGTGAATCTTGACAGCTTTTTCTACTTACTTAGTGTTTTGTCTTTTTAATTTTCAAAATTTTATCAAACTGCTATGTGTATTTAAATAGTGCTAGGAAATTGCCACAGAAAATTGGTACAGGTAGTCATGCTTGTTAAAGCAGATCCAAATGAAATATAATGTGATCTTTTTAAAGTAAAAAAATGCTAGATCCTCATCAGAGACATGCTATTTTATCCTCTGTGTCTACCCCTTCTCTTCAGCTGTAGTTGTGTCGCTGAGCATAGCAAGAATAAAAGCCGCTCCACTACTATGATCTCAAGAAGCCTCACTGCAAGAGGCATAAAAGTTCTATCCTTGGTATTGCCTCACTTCCTCATCTCCAGCTAGCTGGTTGTTTTCACTCTGTGTACATTATCAAATATTTATCCAACAGGCAACTCTTGTTAAAATGGAGAGGTTTTGAAGGGTGAAAAGGGAGGGTTACCCATAATCTAGAATAACCTCTCCCAGTACTGCCAGCACTTCAGCCTGCTCTCAAGTGCAGAGAAGATCTGCTTGGTCATAGGCTTTCAACAGCAGTCCAAATTGTTGTTATAGTTATTGCTTTTAAGGTAAACAACTCTCTTAGTGCCTGGATTGACACTATATTTAGGTAAGGATGAAATAACAGATCTTGTCCCATCTTATATTCTGCCTCAAGAGCATTCTCTGCTTCATTACCAGCCACTTTGCAAGGCTCCTTCTGGCAGCAGGAGCTCCCGTCAGGGAGTCCAGAACTTACTGCCTGGTTCCACAGGCACAATTTTCCTGGCACTGCTTCTTCATAAACTGTCCAACTAGGAATGCACTTACGGAGGAACAAGCAGCACGTTTTGCAGAATTAAGCTAGTTTTCTTTTCTTGTTTATATGTCTCCAAATTGAATGATGTCTTAACTTTAGAATAGAGTGTGATTTAGGTGATACAGTTTCACCATTTTAGCTACAAATTGATTCAGGAAATTTATGTATATATATATATATATATATATACATATAGATGAACATATACATTAGCTGCTGTTAAACACTGATACAAACTAAACACATATAAATCAGGTAAAAGATACTGAGTTTCCAAATGAATGTTTATACATTTTTAGCAAGTATGAAAACCAAACTGGTAGAACTCTTACTTACAGAAAGCACTTACACATGTAAAGCAGATACATGAAGTCTGTTGTCAGCAAAACAATTATAATATTTAAAGTACTGCTCAAAGTTTTACACAGAATCATTTTTGTTCAGATTTTATCATGTCACCAGAACATTGCCTGTCAAGTAACAAGGAAGACAAAGGCTGAAAAAAGGACTAGTAGAAAATAAGCAGAGTGTCTCCACCTTTCCTAAAGGATGCTGGCAGCCATCTTCATTGAAAGCTATTGACAATATGCATTTCAAGGCACATAACACAAAATACTACAGAGCCTTCAAATAACTTCAGAAAGCCAGTCTTGATTCCCTTAAATAGCACAAAAAAAAAANAAAAAAAAAAAAAAGAGCAATTTTTATAAAGCATAATATAACATAGAATAATAGAATCATACAACACCCTGAGTAAGCAGAGACCCACAAAGACTGCTGAGTCCATCTCTGGGCTCCACAGAGCACCACCCAAAGACCAAGCCCTGTGTTTCAGTGTTGTCCAGTGTTGTCTCCCTGAACTCCAGCACTCGGGGCTGTGCCCACTGCCCTGGGCAGCCTGTTCCATGCCCACCGCCCTCTGGTGCAGACCCTGTCCCTCATCCCTAGCTGCCCCTCCCCTGACACAGCTCCATGCCGTTCCCTCGGGCCCTGTCGCTGTCACAGAGAGCAGAGCTCAGCGCTGCCCTCCGCTCCCTGTGAGGAGCTGCAGCTGCCATCAGGCCTCCCCTCAGCTCCTCTGCTCTGGGCTGAGCACACCCAGGGACTTCAGCTGCTCCTGACACACCTTCCCCTTCAGACCCTTCCCCATCTTTGTAGCCCTCCTTTTGACACTCTCCAGTATCTTTATGTTCTTATATTATGGCACTCAAACCTGCACATGGTGCTCAAGCTGAGGCTGCACAGGTCAGGGCAGAGTGGGACAATCCCTTCCCTCACCCAGCTGGCAGTGCTGGGCGTGATGAGCATGAGTGGCCATCAGTAAAGACTTGATTTCTAAGCAGTGGCTAAGTGAAACTTGGGTCACCAGTTTGGCACTGGCAATATTTTTAGGCAAAGAAACTAAAGAAGTTTCTTTTTCATGTGCATTTTGCTGGCTGAACTTTATAAGAGGGTTATTTACCTTAAAAACTACTACATCTTAGGTCTACAAAGATCCAGCCTCGACAGATACTTGCATACATATTTAATATAATGTTGTGAAGACAACTGGGCTGTTTGTATGCCTACTGCTGAGTGTGTATCTTAGCATTTTCAGCATACAAGCATTCATCAGTGGAAAATGATTTCTTATGAATTTTACAGATCTTCTTTCATTATTGTTTGGGAAGGTGTTATGCTGCTCATTTGAGGATACTCTTTCTCCTAATTGTGGTTCCAGAATAGCAGCAAACAGAAGCACTAGCAAGACATGAATTTTGGAAGGTCATTTAACTAACAAGAAAGCTAAATAACCTTGTATAGTTTCAGTAGCTTATTATCCAGTTGTATCTGGATGAAAAAAAAATTTAAAAAAATCACTGTTTATTCTTTCACATCCTAATACAAGCTTCATAATCCTCATAAGGTTTGAAGACATGATAACCATTTGAATTTTCAGTTTAATGGCACTAGCCACGGTAGTCAGATTTCTCTTCCACTTCCTCCAGTATTCTGGGGAGAAGACAGAATCTGAAGAGAATATTTTTATTCAGGTTAATCATATGAGAACTTTGAGGCAGACTGACTATTAGCTGACTGCTAGCTATACCAATGAAGAAGATTTTGGCTCTAGAATATTTGCAAGTTTTTAATTTTTTTAAATAAACTTTAAAGTTTAACATTAAGTTTAGCATTAGCTAAAGTTTTCTTGTTTTGCCTTGTTTTTGCCTGATGTTGCAATTGTCAAAGACTCTCATTACCATTTTGGATTAACTTAAAATGTTGACAGCAGAACAGCATTTGTGCTCTAGAAGAAAATGAAAGTGTTTGCAATATTCTGAGAAGTTCTTCACTGCTTTTGAAAACACTACATGATCTTACATAGAACAAAACTGGAATTAATGAGGCGTCTTCTAAAAACAGATCATTACCTAGCCATTACGGCTGTTTGAGAGCAATGTATTTCTTCACTAGGAAACAAATAGAAGTTAACTGGATCAATTGTACAGCACACATCTTTTGAAATGGTGTAACTTGAGTGTCTGAAGTAAAATACAATACATAATATCCCATTTATCTTGCATATGGATCTCACATGACAGATCTTGAAATAGTTTTTATTTAACCACTTGTTTTTACCTCAGAGTAGAATGTAGCACATAAATTTTTAATATGCTAAATAAAAAGTACAGTTTGGCTGTTCCTCCTTGACTGTACTTACAAGTGCTTTTGCAGAAAATCCAAGTACTGAATTTGCTGGATGGAAAATGGCTCCCTTAGATTACATTATTTGGAAATGCTTTGGTATAACACAGAAAATTGCAGAAAAAGAATTGTTAATAGGTGTTAATAAATGTTAATAAGTCAGCAAAAGCACAATGTAGGACGTCCAGAGAAGGGCCATGAAGATGATCAGAGCTAGAACACCTCCCATGTGAGGACTGGCTGAGAGAGCTGGGGCTCTTCAGCCTAGAGAAGAGAAGGCTCTGAGGAGACCTTACAGTGGTCTACCAGTTCCTGAAGGGGGCCTACAGAAAAGCTGGGGAGGGATTTTTTATAAGGGCAGGTAGCAACAGGACAAGGGGAAATGGTTTTAAACTGGAAGAGGGTAGATTTAGACTGGATATTAGGAAGAAATTCTTTACTGCGAGGGTGGTGAGACACTGGAACAGGTTGCCCAGCGATGTTGTGGATGCCCCCTCCCTGGAAGCATTCAAGGCCAGGCTGGATGGGGCTCTGAGCAACCTGGTCTAGAGGGAGGTGTCCCTGCCTATAGCAGGGGGTTGGAACTAGATGATCTTAAAGGTCCCTTCCAACCCAAACCATTCTATGATTCTATGATTTTTAATTTTAATTTTCAATGAACTTTTTTAGTAGTGAAATTAGTTGATAATTTAAAAAAACTTCTATGAATTGGTCAAATAAATCACACTAATTTTTTTATACTTTCGATATGAAGAAAATGGGAATCTAGGAAGACTGGACAACTTTTTGATATATCCAAGAAGGTGAGAAGTTACAGTGCAGAAATTCTCTTTTAAACAATTAAAAGAGACTGTTTAGTTTTTCCTTACAGAAAGAGTCAGCTTTCACTCATGTAATTTGCAATAAAAATTTGAGTTGTTCTTTTTGGAAGCCTAATATGCCACACTGTTCCAAGAAGAAAATTGAATAAAAATGAAGACACATTTAAAATCCAGCACTATCTAGAAGATATTAAATTACATGGAGCCAGAAGTACTCCCACATTTTTCAGAATGCTATTATCTCAAAATTATTTAAAGAAAAATTTCCATACAAACTCAGTGCAACAATTCAAAAGTTTGTGTTTCTTAATTTTCAAATCTTGAACAAACTGAGGGGTGCAGACTGTTGTTTTTTTTTTCCCAGCTTCACATATCAAGATGATAGTTTGAGTAACTTTTCAGATGCTACAAAATCCAACAAGATTTCTGCTGAGATTCACCCCTTTAAGAAGATTTCATCGTTGGCCTTGTAGCTACACAAAATAAACAGCTCTTCAATTATCATTCATGTTAAATTCCTCTTTCTCAGGTTACTATGAAAAATGGTAATACTCACTCTAAAAGGTCATCTCCATTGCTGCAGTCTAACATTTAAAAAAAATATGAAATTTTGGCTCAAGTGAAGTCAACGGTAAACTACTGATTTTAAATCAGAGCTTTTTTTTTTAATGAATAAGGAAATATATATATTTTTTTTCTTTGTTGTTAACCTACACTTCTGTTATCTTAATCCTTAAAATCCACTTTGGCTTGATCTTGTACACAATATTTCAGAAGAAGTTTACATACTATGTACTATTACTACCATAGTTTTTATTGTCTCATGATTTTTGTTCCTTTCATTTATTTTTGAACCCATGACCATAAAATACTATCTTTCATCTCCTCTATACACCTAGAAAAAATTGTAACAGTGGAATGATTAAAGCTATTTTTATAAAGCCTAGCTTATTTTCTCAGTATATAATTTAAAAAATCTTGCATGAAAACTGTGTTCTCAATTTATGCAAAGCTGTTTTTCCTATTGTTTTTTGATGCATGGTATGAAGGTGATACAAACCTCATAATTCATCATAGAGTTATTTAGTCTTAAATAATGCTAAGAAAGAGTGTGAAGAGGTGTAAAATTATGGCACACTGTTTTCCATGTGAACAGCGTTTGCCCATATTCACCCCTGAGCTAAAAGTAAATCTTTTTACTGTTCTGTGAATTTAATAGGAAAAATCCTTTTTAAAAAATCTGCGTGATTTTCCTCAATAACTGTGCAAGTTTCACTATCATCATCATCATCATTATCATCATCATCATCATCATTATTATTGTTATTATTATTATTATTATTATTAACTTCCCCTAGCAAGTATCAGGGGCTTTTCTTGAGCTTTCTGAATTTTTTTCAAGGAAAAACCTTGTGCCCACTTGACATGGAATGTAACATGTTTCTATGCATGCATCCTTGAAAGGGCTACTACAAAAATTCTTTATCATCCTTAAAAGTTTATATATTAAAACATAAATGTGAATATGACTGAAAGAATTGAAGGTACTGTGAAATCTCTATCCATGTAAATATTTATATATTCATGCACTTGCAACTAAGAAAGTGGAAGAATTCTTGTAATGAGAGTGGGTTTTACATGAAGGCTGGTAGATATGATTCTAAGATTCTCTGATATTTTCCAGTCATTGCTGAGTATTTGCCATAAGATAGAAAAAGGAGACAGGGAAAAGTGCTAGTGGAGAAGAGAATAAGGAATTATACAATAATATATATACATACATTTAGATCCAAGTGATGTTCAGCAAAATTGAAAGTCTTTTTTTGAGGGGGGGGGGGAGAATTAATGGGTGCTAATTGCAGTTATAGAGCAGTAAGAAAAAGCACAGGTCACATAATTTCAATTTCAGTGTGCCAGCTTCTGCTGTGAAAGCATTTGATGTTGCTTTATCGATGTATTTAAATTTGAGAATTGCTCAACTTTCTTATACTTCTTTTGTTGTCAAGGTTAGAATTAGCTGTTCTTCTTTTATTGTACTAGATATTCCTACATTAATAATAAAAGAACAAGCTGAATTCAGAATTTTCTGTGCAAAATGGTACTTTGAGAATTGAGAAGGACCTGCTTATGCTGAAGAGGTAAAAATACCATGAATGGAAAACTGAAACATTTTACTTAAGAGTGAGTGTGTGGGTAGAAATTCCTAGTACTGCCTCCTGTTCCTAATGGAAAAAGGAATACCAAAGCAAGATTATTTGTAAATTGCTCATATATCATGACTGATTTAAACAATGACAACTACATGTTTATGCTATATTATCGTAGTTTGCAAATGTTCAAAGCTGTGAGTAAGTCTTTGAGTGCTCAAAAATAAGGATGATTATGAGGACTGAAGAACCTTTCCATGCCTCTCACCTCAGTGCTGTCCATGGATATTCTCTGAACAAGTTTTACCAAGAGCTTCAGAACTGAATCCCTATGGTTTATTCTTTTTTTTCCAGGAGACAAGTGGCAGACTTTCACAGTGAAACCAGAGCAAATAACAGAGGCTTCTCTTATATTTGTAAACATATTTGGTATTTTTTAACATTCTAAAAAAAGAAAGAAGCAAGGGAAGGACTTTATGGAACTGGCCAATACATATAAAGTAGATAGAGCTTTCCTAACTATATTGATACAGTACATACATATAAATTCAAGTTGACCGTTATGTAACTCGATATGCTGTTCAATATTGCAGTCATACATATATTGTAATTTTGACTATCAGAATTCTCAGACATTGATTCTTCAGCTTCTGTTAATAAAAGCTGGGGAGGCAATTTTAGGGAACTATGTAAGCTCCAGTTGGGCAGGATATCTCTTCTGTCAGACATATATACAGACATAAGAAGTAGAATTTCCCTCAGCTCTCAGTTCAGGCTAAAAAGAGGAGTCTGCTCTTCTCTTTATGTTCCCAGGTATCCCAACAGAAAAGGGAATAACACTGCTGAAGAGTCTGTGTTTGATATGCAGCATTATGTGTTAACATACAGTATATATTTATGACAGTGGAAAAGGGGAAGTTTCACTTCAAACACACATTAACATCTTGCATATTATGAAACTGTATGTAAAGAAGAGTGCACATGCCATGCTGGTATACTGCAGGTAGATATTTTTATTAAGACCTACCTACAAGCTATTGCATCAGTTAAATTGAATCAAGGTATTGGAAGTGAAATTTGGAAAGTCTTTCCATGCAATACAGAGGATTTGAGAAATTTCACCACACATTTTCTACAGTTAAATAATTGGCCCTTTTTAGGCCAAATGAACAAGTTACCACACTTTTCAGCCATTTTAAAGACACTTTAAAAGCATGGACAAACCTTTCTTTAATCCAAGAGTAAGCAAGTTACCACGTGGTCAGTCAGAGAGGCATGGTAATATTGCTAAGATTTGGAAGGAGCTATATGAATAACAAGGAAGACAAGCTATATGCAGAACAGAGAGACATCTGCATAAGTCCTGAGGGAACTGGATAGACTGAAGCTGCGGGAGTTACTTCATTTTGTGAAGTGCCTATTGCCGGAGCCAGCAGGGATCCCCACAATGGTGCAAAAATAGTGTGGAATGAACATGCAAGAGAGGAGGCCGACAGCAGGAATAACCACAATTAGGTTCAGCCTGCAATTAGACTGGTTTAGCACAAAATGAAACTGCAGAACTATACGACTCTCATTAAAGCACTGTCTCAAACCTTTGAGTGCTTGAAGCGTAAATGTTCTTGGAGGTCCCATGAAGTAGGAAGGAGTTATTTCTCCTTCATCAGAGAAGCACTATGACACAGAGCAGTACTTCTCCTCAGTGTCAGCAAAGCTCATAAGAGCCCACTAAAATACGGTGTAGCCAAGTATCTGCAAGCACTACTATTGCTAATGCAGCCTTTACTGATATAGATCTTATTATCTCCTCAAACAAAATAACACCTATCAGCTGAATTTACTGTTTCTGGCCTAGATTAGAACTTCTACTGACATTAAAAAGATCGCTGAAGAAATATTTAAATCCTAACCAATGTTAAGGTGTGGTTTCATAGCTAGCTGGTGCTGGTTTAAGGATCTGCCTCACCTGTGTATCACACTCCCACCCTTCCCTTTACGCTCTGTGTACATATTCCCAGTGACATCCTTTGTGTCTCACCAAGTAATTCCAGACCAGACCGTAAGTGAAACACTTTCATAGAATTAGTCATTTCACTCATCCTTGGGGTCATCTTTCCCCCGGACTGCTTCGTGCCAGTAAGAGGACAGCAATAGGGGAGAGTATCCAGGGATGCTGGGAGGGTAGATTGTGTTTTTCAGAAGCAGCACAAGTTTAAGTAATCTTAAAACCATCATATAACAGCACTGTTATTTTACCAGTAAAAAATGTTTGGATCAGGCAACCCTCATTCTTCTGAATATAGCAATTGACACATATAATCGATGCACTTTGACTTCTCCTCCAGAGAAATAAAACACCTTGTGCAAGGTCCCACAGGATGCCTGTGGAAGAGCTGCAAGCGGAGCAGAAATCTTGTGAGCTTTAACTCTTGCGATATATATCCTGCAGAAAGCTTACACTTCTCCTGTTATAAAACATTTATTACCCCTCATTTCGGTATCTGAGGACTTTTTTGTCATCTTTTTAGAATGTTCATCTCTGAGCAAAGATATTTGTAATAAATACTACAGCTGGGGAAATCCAGCGGTGCATCAGACAGCTTACTGAAAGTGCTCTGGTGATAATTTGGTAGTTTATTGGTATTCTCTTCTAAGTTTGATGCAGAACAATTTTAATTATTTTTTAAATTTATTGTTAGAAAGTTGAATGGCAAACGAGAAGCTCATTCAGCTACTGTGCGATGTGGGATGCATTCCTCACACATGATAATGAATCACTTGGGGGAAGAACAGCTGCATATGACTCTCATAGCATAATAATCCAAAGGTTCATCAATTCCAGGTGCAACAATTTACAGTGTTAATATGCAATAGAACAGAGAGTTGATTTTAATTTTATAGGACTCTCTCTGAATAGCCTAGAAAAAGAGTAATTGGCAACAGAATTTCAAGTTTATTTTTGAAACCAGCTGACCAAGGAAGTCCAGACTGCTGTGTAAATTACATGACTTCCCAGACAGAAATGAAATGCTGTGTGTGTAATCACTTACTTTACTAAAAATGCACCATGGCCTTTCTTTTAATCTCATGCTCAATGAGTATGGAGCTAAAATGTTTTCCATCTGCTCTTATTTTCTTCAGATAATGTCACTGAAGTTTCACAGATGGAGGTGCAGACATCAGGAAAAACCTACTTGAGCAAAATGATAAAACCAACCATTCACAAACAAGTTGGAGGAGAAAACAGTGATGTAACGACTATGAATACTGTTTTACAGCTTCTTTTTTCAGGTGTTAGCAGTCACTGTAAGGTATTTTCATATTTTTTTTTTCACCAATACATTCTACAGAGTGAATTTTTATCCCTAGATACCGGATTCCTTCGATAGTAATTTCTAATACTAAGAATCCATAATAAATACGCTTCACTGGGTAGAAGACAGTTGACTGCCTGTGAGAAGACTAATAGTATCCATGCGCTCATGTGAAGAATTTACTTTCAGTATTCATACAACAGGAAATACTGAAGGAAGTAAAAATTGAATTACTGCCGGCAGTAATTGCCAGAACTTCAGTTCAGGCAACTGGTTTCCAAGTATCTCAGGATGAACCAAATATAGATTTTAAAATAAAACAACGTTTAAACAATGCTGAGAGATTATTAATTGAATCATCAGATGTTCACCTCCAGGCTTGCTACCATGGCAATTTTTTTTTTATTCTCTCATAATTCTACTAACCCCACATAGACTTTCCCTTCTGCTATGTCTTGACATCTGGAAGAAGACACTGTGCAGACAGAAACCAGCACATTTAGCTGATATGGGTTGAAGTGTGGATTTGAATAGTCTCAGAAATAGCTCCTGCCGAGTGTCCCAGCACCAGGGTTTGGGGCAAGGAGAGCAGACTGGCAACACTTTCTTTTCTGATGTGTGCTGTAAAAGGAGAAACCTTTTTAAAACTCCAAAAGTTCAGCAGAACTGGTTCTTGTTTCTACTGCTATTCTTGGCTCCTATCGATGCAGAAAAGAGCCTTGGATATTTTTCAGATTCAGAGTTAAAACTTCAGTTTTTCAGAACAAAAATAGATAAAGTATTAAAATACTCCACAGTGCAATTCCATGTCATAAATGCTCCTGCTGGAAGCTTATAGCTCTGGAAAAATTGAGAAGCAATCTACTCTGTACGAGGTGGCCACAACTTTACGACTTCCAAATGATAACACCACCTGCTAATTTGAATAGATGGCTGTGAATGTGATGGATCATATGCAGTACCAGATGGCATTTTGTACTAGACAGCACCTAGATAATACAGAAGGTAGGGGGAACAGCTTGATATGCTGGCAGCTGCAGAGGAGAGGGAGCAGCACTGGTTGTGAAGCTGCAGGTTGCCGTCCTCACTGGATCATCCTGCAAAGCTGGAAAAGGCTGGTGTAGCCAACATCATCTCTCTGTGAGGAGATTCTCACTCCAAAAGCCTTTTTCCTCTTTATTTTTTTTCCCTCCCTTGTCAGGCAGAATGAAAGCTCTGACTGATCCTGTCTCTGACTTCACACTGAATCCCAGAATGCGTGCGAGGAGCACAGGCTGCCAGACTCATCAGCAGAGCCCCCCACTTTGAGATCTCCTGCGTGGGGCCATCCCCTCTTAGATCTCTCCCCAGGCAGAGTCCCCACATCCCAGGCTCTTGAGGAGGGAGCTGGGCTGCAATGAGCAGCCAGGTCTGATTTATAAGGGGCCTGTAGAGAGGGCTGAAGACCAGCCCAGGGATGACTTGTATCCTCAGAGGGTACCTTTTCAAAACTAAAAAAAGAAACAAACAAACAAACAAATAAAAAAAACAACAAACCAAGAAAACAAAAAAACTGTGTAGTAATAGTTTTCTGGCCTGACTATTGTCACTTTTCCCTGCTTCCATTGGTAAAGTTTTCCCCAAGGTACCATACAACAAATGCAAACGAGCACTGTGCAGCTGTGCTCTTCTGTCCCTCCATGCTTCTTATGCCTGCTTTGGTGTGACTGATTGGTAAAGAAGTTGGGTAAACAAGCTACATGCCAGCTGAAATTTCCCTTTCATCAAAGATATTCCCAGCTGGACAGATGCTGCCAGAAGCTGACTATTTTATGCTGCCTAGGCAAAGTAATGGAACTGATTCAGTGGAAGGGATATTGGCCTACATATTTGCTATTTAAATAGCTTTCAAATTTAAAAGGATGAATGAATAAAAAGTAAGCAATGTAAAATAATTTTGTGTTACTAGGAGACCTCAGTGTGTGGAAGAGATAGTGAGGATATAGTATATTCAAATGACAAAAAATTTCAAAGACTACATGAATAGCAAAATACAGTGTCTGCAATTCCCAGACTTCAATCTGGGACATTGTTTTGATAAATCACAATACTCTTCAGATAAAATATTGACTATTTTAAGTTCGATATATAGTCACTATAGAAGTTGTTACTGCTAGAGACTTAAATTCTTAGTTATTCTTGATGAAAATGGAGACAGAACAAGACTGAATATAATGGCAGACCATTATGGGAACTATTAGAGTGAAGATATATTTATGGTTATTTTTTACATATATTTCATGTCCCATTTCTAAATTCTTTAAGATAAAAAAAATACGTTGGATTGGCTAGACTGATTAAAACTGTCAAATCCATAGCTACCTCTTCCTTTTTACTATTTTATTACATATTCACACAACTAATTGTTCAGCAAACTTGCAATAACTAAGATTCACCTGAAAAACCAACCTTCTAAAGCATAAAATACTACCATTCTTGGTACCTCATGAACACTTATTATTACTACTTCTTCTGTCAAGGAGCTGGTAATTCAGGTCCCCCCTTCAGTTTGTTTTTTTTTTTGCAAATGCATCAACGCAAAAATGTGAATTTATCTAGCATGTCTTAAATTTAGTAAGCATCTATTGCAAAGCAACCTGAGCACTGCTGTAATTTCCAGCACTTAGAAGAATTCAACTCAAGAGGGACTGGATGAGATTTTACCAGGTAAACAAAGGAAAGTCATGCCTGAGTTCNCCGATTGAGAGCACTTATGAGCCCACAGGTTCCTTTAAGGCATTTATGTCTATTATTTTTCTCTGCTTGCTTCTGTGTCAGTCAAAGCTAAAGTGAATGTTGAAAAGGAAAAAATGGAATTATAACTTAAATAGATTGAAAACTAAATATTGATTCAAAGCTCTGACTTTTAGAACATTTTCCTCTGAAAGGCTGTCTACAAGGGAAGGGGTACTACAAGGAACAGAGATGTTGAGATGTGAGAATACCAAGATACATGTTGGAGAAAAGGGTTAGTACTGGGATATTAAAACTGTGAAATTAAAAAGAAATCTCCAGTACATTTATTTTTGGCATCTTCATTTGCTACTAGACTCCATTTTTGGCAGTTCTCTGTAATAAAGATTATTGACTGCTAAATAAAAGGTGAGAGAAAATATTAATATGATGATAACATTGTCATGGACAGCTCATGTGCAGAGCCCTTAACATAGTTTTTGAGACAAAATATCCTGGGTTACCTCACCACTTTCTGCTGAAGGTGACCTCCTAGCTGGAGGACCATGAGGCTGCCCCTGCCTGGCTGCCAGCTGGCAGTACATAGGACACCTCCCCACTGCTCCTCAAAGTCTCTCTAGGAGGACTTTCATTCATGCTCCTTACCGCCAAGGCCAATGCCAGGAACTCTGGGCTGCACATACTGCCATCTGGCAGTGAAGAAGAAAGGTGCGCAAGGCAGATCAGTTGAAATCAGCCCCAGCCCACCAAGGTAACAGTGCAGTCAGACGTGGAGGTAATGTGCCATCACACCTCACATCCCCTCTCTGCTTCAAGCCAAGCCAGCCCGGTTTGTGTCACAAGCAACATCATGTGTTTTCACAGATAATTTAATTAAAAAGAAAAAAAAAGAAAAAGAAAAAAAAAAGACTAGTTCCGTACCACCAGATAAAAACAGGAAGTAAAGGAAGGGAAAAAGGTTCATACTTTTCATGGTTCACATTGCTTAGTCATTAATTCATTGCCTAGCTCATTTTTTATATCATAAAGTCACCAAGGTTGGAAAAAACCTCCAAGATCATCTAGTCCAACTGCCCAACTACCACCAGTATTTCCCCACTAAATCACATCTCTTAGTATAGCATCTAAACATTTCTTGAACACTTTCAGGGACAGTGACTCAACCACCTCACTGGGCAGGCTGTTCCAGTGACTGAACATTCTTTCCGAGAAGATATTCTTCCTAATATCCAGCTTGAAACTCTCCTGGCACAACTTGAAGCCATTCCCTCTGACTTCTATGGAGGGAGAAGAAGCTGACCCCCACCTCACCACAATCTCTCTTCACATAGTTGTAGAGAGTAATTAGGTCTCCCTTGAACCTCCTCTTCTCTAGACTAAACAAGCCCGGTGCCCTCAGCTGCTCCCCGTAAAACACGTACTCCAGACCCCTCACCAGATTCACTGTCCTTCTCTGGACACACTCCAGGATCTCGATGTCTTTCTTGTAGTGAGGGGCCCAAAACTGAACACGGTACTCAAGGTGCAGCCTCACCAGTGCTGAGTAGAGAGGGACAATCACTTCCCTGCTCTTTTTGGCAACAGTATTTCTTATACAAGTCAGGATGCCATTGGCTGTCTTCGCTACCAGGGCACACTGCTGGCTCATGTTTAAACAAGCATCAACCAGCACTCCCATGCCCACTCCTTCCATATAATCTTCCAGCCGCTCTACCCCAAGCCTTTGGTGTTGCTTGGGGTTGCTGTGGCCAAAGTGCAGGTCCTGGCACTTTGTCTTGTTGATCTTCACCTTGTTGGCCTCAGCCCAGCTATCCATCCTGTCCAGATCCATCTGTAGGGCCTTTCTATCCCCAGGCAGACCAATACTTCCCACCAATTTGGTGTCAACTGCAAACTTACTGAGGGTGCACTTAACCCCCTTGTCCAGGTCATCAATAAAGATATTATACAGGGCAGGCCCTGATACTGACCCCTGATTTAACTCCATTCACCACCACTCTCTAGGCCTGGACATCCAGCCAGTTCTTTACCCAGCAAAGAGTGCACCTGCCCAAGCCATGGGCTGACAGCTTCCCCAGGAGAACGTGGCAGACAGTGTCAAAGGCTTTGATGAAGTTTAGGTACACTACATCAACAACCTTTCCCTCATCCTCCAGGCAGGTCACTCAGTCACAGAAAGAGATCAGGTTGGTCAAGCAGGGCCTGCCTTTCATGAACCCATGATAGCTAGGTCTGATCTCCCACTCATCCTGCAAATGCCATGTGGTCTCATTCAAGATGATCTGTTCCATAACCCATCCTGGCACTGAGGTCAGGCTGACAGGTCTGTAGTTCCCTGGATCCTCCTTATAACCCTTATTGTAGATGGCAGTCACACTGTCAAGCCTCCAATCTGCATTTTTTGGATTCTTCCTTTAGCTCTTTCACATCTCAAGTTCAGTTTAGTTGTTTACTTATCTCATTGCCTCTTTAGTTAACATGTCTTTGCAGACCTTTCACAGCACTCTGCGGCATAAGAAGTTGTTCATAGAATCGTAGCATATCCTGAGCTGGAAGGGACTCACAAGGCTCCACACAGGAGCACTCAAAAAATCAAGCAGTATCTCTGAGAGCATTGTCCAAATGTTTCTTGAACTCTGGCAGCTTTATTCCATGACCACTGCTCTGGGAAGCCTGTTCCAGTGCTTGATCTTGCTTTCAGTGAGGAACCTTTTCCTAAGATCATTGCTATCAAGAATGACTACCACCAGTAGTCAAGACAACTGTCCTGAAAAGGTGTGCATGCTTATCCTTTAAGGTATTGAATTAAAGTAGGAGTTTTAACATTGAGAAAAGACAGGTTGCTCCGGGTGCCAGTACTAGGCAAAAGGAGTCAAGTTGGGATCCAACCAGTGGGGCAGTATTGGGCAGATCTTATACTGCCACCATGTAGCAACATGGAATGGTTACGCTCTGCTTCAGTGAACCCTGCTGGTGTACAGTTCTAGCCCACAAAATGGAAAAGAGATTAATTCTTCAAACAAACAGTCACAGTGTAAATCAATGCCTGTATTATTTCAATCCTTTTCACATTCTGAGGGCTTCAAAGTAATGGCCTTCAGCTACAACTATGCTTTGTAGATCTGTAGAGTTGATGCTTCTCAGAAAATTTAAGTGTTAAACCATCTTGCCTCTGCATTATTGAAGCATACAGAGCATCACCTAAAAGAGTGGAGGTCTGAAATATGTACTGCAAATAAAATAATTCAGTCACAACATTACCTGTCTTAAAAATTCTCTGCCTCTTCCAAATCATAGCAGGATCCAAAAAGAAACAAGTTTCAGACTGTGAAATATGGTTCATGGTCTGCTTCATGACATATATATATATATATATATATGCATATATATATATATATATATATATAAAGAAGATTTATGCTTTAAGTCAGCATCTAGAAAGAATAATGAACCTACAGCAAGAAGTGCCGCCCTCAGAAATGGTACAGTTCTTAGTTGTCCTAAAAACTGGCAGAGTGTCATCTCATTTTTCCCATTCTGGTAGAAGCGGACAGAGGATTAAAATGAACAGAAGAAAAATCTTAAGTAGAACAGATGTGACTCAGGGCTCAAACCAGAGACAGATCAGTTATCTTGTGACATACTGGAAAGGCTGGTAAATAGAGGTATGTTAAAAACTTGTAAAAAACTGACATTCTCCAGAACTATCTGCCTCAGCCCAATATCCTCCTCAGAACATCATTTATGCTGTGCTTATCTTTGTTAGGCTTATGAAATCCAATAAATATCTCAAAAGAAAGTTTATAGGGCATCAAAGTAATAAATATCCTTCATCACCAGTTGTACATACATACCTTTCATCCCAGCTAGGAAGGCTAAACCCTTCTCAGTTAGACAAATGGCTTGCAAGCGCTGATGTCCTGTTTACTGTTGAAGTCAGTTCAAGCACAAAGCTGAATTTTAGGATTAAACCTGTCCATTACAGAGGTTGCTGTAGCAACAGCTATGTTTTAATACTGAAATGTTGGTTTTACTATGGCCTTCTCTTTCATTTTCTGATCATATCCAGTAACCATTTCATTGGGCTGAATGTTTGGGATATGCCCAGAAGGTGATTTAATTTCAGTAATTTACATAGCAGTAACCTAGTGACCCTAAGTTCTGCTTTTTTATTGAAAACAATGCATTATATCCCTGCCCTGTGCATATCAACCTCATTTGTGTGATATATTTTGATTAAATGTTTTATGCAGAATCAAAAAATCTAAACTTAGCTTGTTTTATAGATCTTGAGCATAAAACTAAGTATGAAGAAGAAACAAACAGCTCCAAGTCCATTTTTCTTCTGACTGAAGTGTCCTGGCCAGTTCAGACGCTTCTTAGAAAAACAAGTCGATTCACATCTGATCAAATTTCAGACTTTGCTCTACATCACATTTCAGCACTTTTGTTGCATGAAAACCTCTTTGTGTTAACAGTTCTCTTTTCTCTCCCACACCACTGAAATACAAAGGTTCCAGATGCTGTTTCAACAAGCTTGTCTAGGCAGCCTAACTGAGAAGTGTAACATTCAGGAGAGTTTACTGGCATTTAAAACTAGCAAAACCACAATAATGCAAACTGCAGCAACTCTCCCAGACACTCCCAGTCAAGGCCAGCACAGACAGTCCCAATTGTGCCAGTCAGATTTGGTTTGAAGCAGTCTTGAATATATTTAGCTGCTTCCATTGTCTCTCTCCTCTTCCCCTTCATCTCCTACAGACATGCTCCAAGATCCATGGCTGGCCAGCTGTTGGAAAGGTGCAGCCAGCACAGACAGGTAGGCCCCTGCCATGGCGGCCTGCTCTGCCACAGGCGGTACAGCTATTGGCAGCACTCGCAGGGCTGATAAGCTGTTGCAAAGGTCTGTCACCCATCTAACACCAGTGAAGCAGTACTACCAGCATCCCAGATCCCGCTGTAAGCTCCTGAGATGCCTGTGCTTATGTGCCTGCTGCCAACATTCGTGTTGCTACCACCTGGGAAGAGGGAAGGGCAGAAGCGTTCCTTGCTGCATCCCTTGGAGCAACATCAACCTCATTAATTATTTTTCAATGAGAGGGACATCAAGAAGAATGATGCCACCCAGCCTAATTAATTTATCAATCTTTGTATTGAATTGTTAATTATATTCTTCTTAAGAGCTTTTCATTTCAGATTGAATGTTATTTTTAAAATACTCACATTTTGCTGATAATATTTTACATTATGCTTCTTCAAGATGACTGGTTACAGCAGATCTATTAATAACTTCTTAATGAAGTGAGAGTTTCTTAATATGTTTTAATCTGAGCTGTGCTAAAATTTCAGTGTGAGAGTAATTAATTTAGGAACTTCAGATATGGTTTTCATTTAAATAAGATTAAGTGAGTGATCCGAGATTTGTGCATCTGCACAGATTTCTACTTTAAAAGGAATTTTACAATATCAGATATAACAATAGTAGGTTTCTTGCCTATTGTTTATTTACCTTGAAGAAACAGAGGCTGTCCGTTAAAAGGATATATTCTTATTTTCTTTTTGTCAGGAACATGTTCACAATGTTCTCACTCTTCCGTTTCTTTCCCCTGAACAATGCTCTAGACATTGCTGATACGCAGATATGGCATTCACAGGCATATTAAAGTTATTTACAAAATTGTTGGAGGCAGTTACAGTCTGGAGTACACGTCCCAGAATATATTGCCTTTAGAAACACAAGTTACAAAGTCATTTCCTCTAGTTTAATCAGAGCCCTGAGATTTTTCGAATGGCATTGTATAAACAAAGCGAAATATTAAACAACATCCTCCTTGTTTCCCTCAGCGAATGAATAACTCTGTGTTTCCCAAGGGAGAGAAGCTCCATAAGACCTGAAAGAAAATGAAGTTAAAGGATTACAGCATGACCTTGGAAGAAAAACTGCAATCAGGGTATTGCCACATTTCATTTCATCTTCAATTAAAAACACCTTGAAAACTGGTGCTTTCTGGCTCACAGAGGAGTGTTCGATATTTAAAAGTAAAGCTGCATCCCATTTTGATCTGTTCAATGGAAATATTATCACCACAGTCTGTTAATTTAGATATCTGATCTGTATTGTGAGAGGAAAACCAGTTTCCTTCTTCCTTGTAAGATTGTTTTATCAGATGATAGAGAGAAAATATCAAGGGAAGAAAAGAAAGCTCTACAGATAAATTGATAGAGCCTTCCAAGAAAGCTCATGTGTAAAAATAGTTTCTGGAAACAGCAAACCCCACAGGTTTCAGCTCGTTTCACTAGATCCAGCCTGATGCACAGTCTCACATCAATGCAAACAAAAGAGGGAAAAAAAAGGAATAAAAATCTTTAGCTCAGGTGTGTGATCCATCCGTTCATTCTTTATGCAATCAGCATGTTTCCAAAGGCATTTTTCTCATTAAGAAAATCCTGAGTGGGTTGCTTCATATTTTTAAGAATATTCTTCATGTCATAAACTGAAGGGAAAGGACCACATGGTGAAGCATAGTTTTTATTTTTTGAGTAAGAGAAAATCTGACAGAGCACTACAGGAAAAATTGTAAGGAAAATTTTCCTTTGCTAAAATTTATTACTTATAGTGGCTCTAAATGAACTTACAATGGACTGGGGGGGAAATAGCAGAATAGAAACATAAAATTTCTTGCTGCTGTTAGGATTCCCTGCATTTCTTCTTCAGGGTAGAAATAAATCTATTTTTTGTATATTAAAAGAAGATAAAATATACTGTTATAGAAAGATAAACAAGTCAGTGTTAATAATTAAAAGCCTTGGCTTCAAGATCACTGATCTGTCAGCTTCTGTTCTTGTCAAAAGTCAGAGGTGAAGTTGCAGTACACACAAAAGATAAACAAGCTAAGATGCAAGACCACAACTCTCTGATCACACAAATTTTCACCCACAGTTGATTTTGCAATTAATGACAATTATCACTCTTGTTTATGTCCTTGAAGTTGAGCTGTGTATTTATTGATACATTCCACCTAAGGATGTCTAAGTGCAGTGCAATTATATATATATATATACTATGTTATCAAAAGATGTTTTCTATGTAGGGGGATAGTAGATGATCAAGTTTTGCAGTTCCCCTTGAAAACACTATTTAAGATAGGACCAGTAAACTTTTCCCTTTAAGAAAACCTGCCAAGTCCCTAATCCCAGGTGATCTATGAAGAACGATAATCCTAGAATCACAGAACAACAGAATGGCTTGGGTTGGAAGGGACCTCAAGGATCATCAAGTTCCAGCCCCCCTGTCACAGGCAGGGCCAACAGCCTCCAGATCTGGTACTAGACCAGGTTGCCCAGGGCCCTATCCAACCTGGTCTTGAATGATTTGTACCATGTCACATATGCAACTTGGTAAGATTACTAGTTTCTGCCTTCCCTACATCCAGCTGGAAGTCCCTAGCAGAGATCTTCTCTAATGATTCTTGTGTGGGTTTATGAACGTATGAAAGAGAAAGAGCAGGAATGTGAACCACTATTTCAAACTGAACAGCCCCCAATAGCTTCCTCTGTACATGAGTATGCACTCAAGAAACAGAGTAATCTGTTTTGCAGATTCCTGATTCAAGAGCTCAAACGTGCTTAAAAAGTTAAGTAAATGTTTACTCATCTATGTTAAAAAAAAAAAAAAAGCTATTACAGAGAAAAGCCCATCTCCTCCACTCATCTCTCTATTCACATCTGTATAGGCACCAATGAGTCATATAGTAATTCTCTAAATTATTCAGAGTACCTCACAAAATTGTTTAGCCCAATTGCAGGTGAAATGTTTTCCTTCCTGCCCCAGATAACAAATAACTTACTGTAACACATTTGCACACATACGAGGCCTTTTCTGTGCATTGTGTGCAAATTTTTCCAAAGCCTCCTGCCCAGTGACTGTTACGCATTAATGTTGTAGAGTGACTTCCTCTGCATTCAAGACAGATGGCAGAGAACATCACTAAGCAGCACTTAGAAAGATAAACATTTTTTGTAGGTTTCAAGAAAAAAAAACTTATTGTGCGCACACGAAAGATTTCTGTGCACTTACAGCCGTTTTCTGGCCTTGGAGAAGAAACTTGTTGGACAGATGTAAGCAGGGCTATTACTCTTGTCATTAAAGAGCTGCCTTAGAAGTTATACAGTGATGGGTGACTCACAGCACTTAGATGTCATAGGTAGGTTACAGCAGATTAAATGTAGTTCTCTACAGCTGACCTTTTAGGCCATCAAGTAAATGACTAAAATAATTGAGAGCAATTGGCCCCCAGTGGTGACATTTCTTTCCTCTGACTAGAAAGATAACTTTGTGAACATCTAAAATAAATAGGATGAATCCTGACAGATTGCATAAAGATATTTTTATTTTTTGAAGTTCCTTTCATAACCTTTTATCACCTCGCACTTGTCTTTATACTTGATGCTGACTTGAGTGTGCTGCCTAGTTACCTCTGGATACCTCTGAGTACTGGAGACAGAGTACCTTCACTGGTCTTGTTCTCCTCCGGCAGTAATTATCCCAGGTGGTTCAAAAGCAAAAAGTACAAATGTAGCCTCTAGCAAGTTCAGTGTCTCTTTCAGAAACTCTTGGGCAAACAAGAATTTCAGAAATGTTGTCCTAGAGCCATTTTAAATCTTCCCAGTTACTGTCAAAATAGTAAATTCAATTTTAATATAGTTACTTGAAATGAGTGGACAGAAGAAATAATTGCTTTTAGCCAAATGTCAAAATATGGACCAATTTTTATTAATGTCTAGTGCAAAAATTATGATAGTGGTAAAAGGCTCTTCTATATGTCTCTGAGGATAAAAAAAATCACTACAGTAATTGCAGAGTACTTGAGGTATCCTCTTTGTGACCTCATCATAGACAATTGTGAATTACCAGTTATTTTGCAGCTTCAGCAACGGTCCTCAACAATATTATGGAAGGAATACTATTTCTAACCCCTCTGGTGTCATGGTGACTCAGCACTTGGAAGGAATCAGGGTGAGTTTTGGGTAGTCCTTCAAATAGTATTATAAGGGTTAACTTGAAGCACAACACAGTTTGAGAAACTATTGGTACACAATAATTCAACAGATAAGTAGAAGTCATCTTTCTCATCAGAAGTGGGTGAGTATCACAGAATTACAGAATTGTAGGGGCTGCAAGGGACCTCTAGAGATCATCTAGTCCAACCCCCCTGATGAAGGAGGCTCCCTAGACCTCTAGGCTGTACAGGCTGAACACCTCCAGAGAAGGAGATTCCCTAACCTCCCTGGGCAGCCTGTTCCAGTGCTCCATCACCCTCACTGTGAAGAAGTTCTTGCGCACATTGGTGCGGAACTTCCTATGCTCCAGTTTCTGGCCGTTTCCCCTTGTCCTATCGCCATTCACTGCTGGCGGTGCATCAGACTAATTCAGAAATGCCACAATAAAAGGATTTCTTCTTAAGTTAAACCAGTAGTGACAAGGTTACTACAACAGTCTTTTGGTTAAAATCTCAGCTGAAATTAGTGGACAAGATCTACTGCAATCCACTCCTCATGGGTTTTGCCCTCAGTAATGGGCTTGGCCCTCAGCATTTCTAGAATAATGGCATATTGTGTATTCAAACCTGTTGTGAGAGGTAATCCCAAGCTCTGTTTTTACAGTATAGCACTGCCACAAGGAGAAAAGTTTTCCCATGGTATCTCAAGCAGAACACCTGCAGTAAGAGCAGGAGGGAGTTCATAACAGGATAAGCTACATAAAAACAAAGAGTACTGCTAGGATTATTCTGTCCAGGGTTCACTTTTCCTAAGTGAATGTCCTATTGCAAAGCAAAAAAAAAAAAAATCCTCACTCCTGTGTTTGCAGGATTATTTTTTTTTTTTAAACTATGGCCCAAGTACCTTTACACCAATCTCAGGGCTTCTGGTAGCTCTGAAATCAGAGACTATCGGAGGCAAGGGGAAGGAAATAGATCTATTCATCAGTACTGTTCAATGAAGACTGAGACACTAGCTCACATGATGGAGTTGGTGGAGTTGCCTTTCTATTAGTTTAGATATCAGTAAAACAAAATACATTCTGATACAGAGGCCTCCTAATGCCTTCTCCTCATGGTTCCTCAATGGATCCAACATTTGAGAGAACGTAATCAATACCATGGCATATGAAGTTGGAATTTTCAAAAATACTTTTCCTATTTAGGAGGAAGCTTTTCACTCAGAGGGTGGTGATGCCCTGGAACAAGTTGCCCAATGAGTTTGTGGATGCCCCATCCCTGGAGGCATTCAAGGCCAGGCTGGATGCGGCTCTGGGCAGCCTGGTCTAGTGGTTGGCGACCCTGCACATAGCAGGGGGGTTGAAACTAGATGATCATTGTGATCCTTTTCAATCCAGGACATTCTATGACTCTATGATTCTATGATTTCCTGTGAAATAGTTTTACAGTATTTTTCCTTTGGTTTCAGTGCGTAATTCCTATCACTAGTAGAACAGATCTTTGGTTAATTCTTTTTTACCAAGTCTTTTCTTGATCAGTGTTATGTTAAATTAAACATACGTGTTTTAAGGTAACCATTTCCTTTGAAGGTAAGCAAAATATGTGAGAGCTGCTCTGAAAGTAATGCCTCCTACTCTATTATGTTGGTCCACAGTGTCAGAGGTGGATGTTGGTGGTATGGCAGGCAGTAGAGGTAGAACCTTCCCACCAATATCCCATTACATGTTGTTGCTGTGTGACAAATGGTAGTAAAGGGGCACTGACTTGGAAGCGTGTATGAAGCAAAAGTGTGTTGCTGAATTCCTTCATGCAGAAAAATGGCACTCACTGACATTCACTGACAGCAACAGTGGGTCACCTCCACTGGTACAGATTTTTACGAGTGCAGAATGCTGGTGAAAATGCATAGCTCATGGAGGTGACTGTGTTGAAAAATAGTGCTTTGTATCTGAAAATCTGCATTTTAAAGTCTTATTGTGCTCTTTGTATGTATTGTAGTTTCCATGGAAATATATAGAAGGTCTTACTTTCAGAGCAACCTATGTATTTCTAATTTTGTATTCTCTAAAGAGCTCACAGTAATTTTATTGAAGTTCTTATTTGAAAAGAAATAGTCATGTGAATTTGATAGCTTAGGGCATACACTTAACCAGGTGAATACATGTCCAGCACATACCACCTCAGATAAACTCTAATTTCTGAGTTACAAAGGATTTTATGTAGATTGGTGAAAAACATATCATTATTGACTCACTGGCTACAAAGATTAAAATGAAATTATTTTAGAATTTAATTGTATCCAAATGTGGTATTATTATAATTTTGCACGAGATGTGGGGATATGGAAAAAATAAAAATATCCACAGAAAACAAGAAAACTTTCAGTAATGTACTGATGAGCTAAAACAGTCTAGTTGTATAGAGCCAAAGTTATTATTTCTCAGTTACGCTGTTTGGAAGAAGTTTTTACATCAGAATAGAGATTCTTAAATCATTTGAAGAATGAGAAGTTAAAAAATTGCAAAACCTAAGAGAAAGACAGCCTAAAGCAAACACTAAAATTGATGGAGCAATTAAAGCTTTCTGCCTATGCCAAATTATAGGCCAAGTTTGTTTGTATTATGGGAAAATGGGCATCCTAGAGCAAAGACAATAGATTTTAGTCAGTTAATTGAAGCAAATAGTCCCATATAGCATTTTTTGTTTACTGAAATATCATTATGAAAAGATTCTGGAGCTAAAAATCTTCACACAATATATCAAATTCACTTCTTTTAGTAGGTATTGCCTGAGAATGGACCACCTGAGAAATATTCATCCCACATTTGCATGAAGCCCAGGAGAAGCTTTCTTCATTAAAAGCTGAATTAATTTGGTAAAATATGACTTCTACTCAGCTAATTCCATTGGAATGAATAAATTTCTTATTAATTCCTTACATCTTTCTCAATACAGTGGTGGATTTTTCAAACAAAGGTGTATTTTCAATAAATGTGGAAGAAATCCTGGTAAGCACTATCAGGAGAACATATTTCAGGAGAAAATTAGTTAATCAGTAGTTATCAAAGTTAATTTTCTTTCCTTAACATGAACTCCATATGTATTCCTTGTGACAAAAAGACAGCTGATTTCTATCAGAGCCTTAAGACTTTGAAACAAGCACGTTTTGAAGGTGCAGCTGCCTTCTCTACCTAAGGCCTGATGATTTCCTGATGGAAAAGACTAGACCGTGCTGATTCCCCCCAAAACTTTGATAGCACCGGGGCTATAATGAATATTAAACAAATTTCATATAGAAGCAAAGGATCAGAGGCACTCAGAGTAATCTCTGAGAAATTTGTGGCTAATACATGTTCATATCAATATCTAAATTGTGATATCTGGAATTCCACAATTAACTAATGATTTTAGGTTACATTCCCAACATCTTTACCAACAATAGAAAAGAGCAATTGTTTATAAAACAGATGCAGTTGTTTGGGTAGGGTAAAACTGAAATGTCCCTTTATGTTAGGTAACTTAATATAGTATTATATGAGCAAGTCAGTGCTATGACAGAACTAAAATATAAAAAAAGAAGTTGTTTCTTTTATTTTCCTTCATATCCAGTAATTTGGATTGCCAATTTTCATCTTGTTTTGTGCCCTGTATGACCTAAGGAGGGCAGATGAACAAAAGAGTGAAACATATGTAGCAGTTAAAAGTTGGCTTGTAGCATGGTTTCAGGCCTAACTGAATTATTTCCCAGTGATGCAGCACGCGTCTTCTATGAGAAGGAATATTAGAGAAATTAAAATGGCTGCTAGCCTATTTTTGTATCCAGGCAAAAATATCTGATTGAGATAAATAAGCAAGAAAGAAACTTACTGCTTACCTCTAAAGTCCCAAATAATGCCTGCAAAAGAAAGTCTACTGGCAGTGCACCTTGAGGATATTTTTAGATACCTTATCCTATAACATTTAATCTGAAATATATTATACTGCAGCCAACAATATTAAAGGGTTAATAGTATTAGCTTCTCTTAAGTTTCCTGGTATCCTATTTGTATTTCCTGGTAAGAGTGGGACAGGATAGGAATACCCACATAATGCTCCTTATGCTGCAGAAATAACATGAGTAACAGCAAAACACAAATTCAAATTTTGCTTTCTTTTCATCCATAACACTGAGGTTGTTTGAGCAACAGACAGCATAGAGAGCTACAGATATTCCAACCCAAGTCATTCCTTTCCTATGCTAAAATTGAAAGTCTTATTGTTAAGAATTATGGAGGCCTTTAAGCACAGATCATACATGCTTTTATCTTTTATGACCACATCAAATTATTCCCCAGGTACTTGGTCTTCCAGACATAGAATTGATGGGAGGTTTCCTCTAAAGTTATCAAAATTTCTCATGTTGCTATAGCATTTTTGTTTAAGAGCAGAGAAAGAAACCTTAAGGTATTGCTTCTTCATTTTTAAATCACGTGACAGGCTGAGCCATATTTAGGAATGTCTGCTGAAGGGATCCTGGAGTGGTTTGAAATACTACAAAAAATTTACCCTGCACATAGAGGCTAAAGGGTCATCTTCTCTCCCATCATTCAGGCAGTGGATATAGCTGGGACTGCCATCACAGCTATGACTTCGGCTAGAGAGAGCTGGTCTCCAGTTAGCACCAGCAGTGTGGAAGTCAGAACCAGCTGCTAAATCTGCTTGAAGAAGACATTAAATCAAGCAGCAATGAACCTCATGCTGTCAGTGTTATATACCTATTACTATATCCTTTCAACTCATTTAAACTTACGTTAGGCTTATCAATTGTTGGGACTGTAGTGCACACGACTTTACTTTTTACCACTCTCAACAATCCAAGATCAGAAATTAAGCAGTGAGGAGCAAGAAACTTCCACCATTGCTTCTCATAGCACACTATGATCCCAGCACACCTGTTGTATTAGGCGACAGCAAGGCTACGGGATGTCACGGGATAGTGCCCCCCCGAGCTCAGTAATTGGACAATACACCTTTCGGGGTGTAGACGAAGTAGAGCAAAAATTATTTAAACGAATGCCACGTGTGATTAAACGCCATTTTTCTGCACATCATATTGGTGTCTTATGCAGTTCTTGGCCCTGATCAGGTAATTGATCAGTCTCGCAAAGGGTTAATACAGCCTGAACAGATCGATAACGACAACACACACCATGGCAACTTGACCAGGACAGACAGATGGAAAATTCACCCAGAGAAGTATGATGATTGTTGATGCTCTGAATAACACTCAAGTATTCCATATTTCCACTCAGCTTCGCAAACCAGCCACAGACTTGTAAAACAAGCTCCCGTGCACACGGAAGCAAATGACAAAGAGAAAAATACAGCACAGGGAGGGCTCACATCCTCTGTCACGATTTGAGAAGAGCACTTCTTTGTGATATATTATACAAGCATTTGGGAAAATAACACATCTTTTTCCTGAAAAGCTTTTCACCTAGAAAGCTAAGATAGGCAAAGACATGGAAAATAAAAAATGCAGAGTGAAGTGATTTACACAAGGAAGTAGCAACAGTTTTGTTCCCTATACATTTTAAGCTTGCTATTTCTGGTTTAGACTGGAGAGTTGAATGCACATAACTTCAAGCAAGGTTAGGCAGGAATTTAAATTTTTGGCTAACAAACACCATATCCACTGCTTTCCACATGAATCAAGTGCCTATTAAGACCCTGGAGAGATATTACCAGGGGATGAAGTTATTCTGGGACTTGGAACTTTTTTGGAAAACAAACCTAACCTTTCAAGATATTCTGAGTATAGGAGCAGGGGTTATTTACAGCTCTTAATATCCAAACTGCAGTGAATTATAAACCTAAAACTGCCCAACGTAGATGGGAGTACGCTATGGATAGAAGAGAAAGCAGAGTTAAGCTCACTTGTGAAAAACAAGCACATTGATAGTACATGATGAAAGTAATGTTTACCTCTATTTCCAGGCTGGTTTTTGTCTTACTGCTATAGGATATGGCAGTCCTGCAGCTGCTATAGTGACAGAGATTGTGTAGGCACACTTTAAATGAGACAGTCTGGGCACTCAAAGACATTGTAACCAGTAGTAGAGAACTTAGCATGAGTTTAACTCCTTAGTATTTACCCAGATTCTCATGTTGGTTTTAGAGTAAAATATGCTCCTTGATCTACCAGCTTAGAGCTATCAGCAGCTGGAAACCTAGTTTAAAGCTAGCTTAGCTATATCCACTTGTACTGCCGTCACTGCTTCAGAGAGGTAACTTGAGACAAGCTTGACTGCAGAAGGTGTTCAATAAAGTGCTGTGAAAACTGGAGGCCTTTCAGAGGCTCTAAATCAGCACTCAAAAATCTGGAGTGTTGAAAAAGACAAGGTAGGGTCCTGATAAACAGGAGTAGCATACAGGAAACTTGATAGTGGGATTTTGCTGGTTGTTTCAAGTGAAATTGTATCAAACCCCCAAATTGTTGTGTAACAGTAACAGAACCATTGAACCATCCAGACAGAAAGTATGACGTACAGCAGTAGATCACAGAATCTCAGAACCAAAGAATCATAGAATCACAGAATGGCTTGAGTTGGAAGGAACATTAAGACCCCCCCACCAGCTCAGGCTGCCCAGGGCCCCATCCAGCCTGGCCTTGAGCGCCTCCAGGGATGGGGCACCACAGCTTCTCTGGGCAGCTCTGCCAGCGCCTCACCACCCTCTAGGTAGGGAAATTCTGCCTAACATCCAACCTAAATCTCCCTTCTTTTAGCTTAAAATTGATCCCCCATGTCCTATTCGTATCAGGCCATGAAAAACGTCGGTCTCCTTATTGCCTATAGGTTCCTTTTAAGAACTGGAAACCCACAATGAGGTCTTCTCACAGCCTTCCCTTCTCCAGGCTGAACAAGTACAACTTCCTCAACTTGTCTTCATAGGAGAGGTGCTCCAGCTCTCTGAGCATCTTTGTGGCCTCCTCTGGATCATCTCTAACATCTCCATATCTTTTTTGTGCTGGGGGCCGTAGGCCTGGACACAGTATTGCAGATGGGACCTCTCAAGGGCAGAGCAGAGGGGGACAATCAGCAATGCATGAATAAAACTAATGAATCAATAAGTTTGTAAGACATTTTACATATCTTGAAGAAAAATGAGAACTATAGAAAGAAATCACACTTTTAAGTAGTACTTGGGATAGAGTTGGCAAGGCAGGTATCTATAATTCAGCAGTTCACTAATTAAGAGCCAGCTGAGCTTTGCTAGGTGAAATAGAAGGTTGCTAATTTAACACAGTGAATTTTGCATGAATTGCTGGATAAAATCAAATTAAGGCAATCAATGTTGACAAAGAGATCTCCAGAGAAAATAGCAGTTTGGTTTTTTTTTTCTTGATACGCATATCAGTAAAAAGAAAATCTTGCCTATTAAGTGGTCATGGCAAGTATCACAAACTTGAAGGACAACACTGTGTTTATATTCTGTATATTATCTTTTGTTTTATGAGCTAGTTTAAAAGACGCTTTGAATGAAGTGCTTTAGGAGCTACACTGAGCTAGGATTGATCTGTTTAATGACTACAGCAGAGCAGGAAAAAAAGAATGAGTCAACAAATGGAGGACCATATAACCAGAATTACAATTTACAATACATTTTGTACCTATAGATTACTCAAACCTGCAGACAATGCCAGTTTTAGGTTTCAATTGATTTTTACATACTGAAATGCCACTTAGCTACTAGAGACACCAGACTGCACTGTACCAGACGTATTCCCCTATGTGAGATTTTTAAGGCTCCCATTTAAATGGAATTTATTTTGTAACAAAATTCTGAGAAGATATCACATTACTCATAAACCAGAAAACTTGAATAGTAAAAACATAGTCTTTTTGAGTCTCAGTCTTTTTGAGATCATTCAGTATGAGACAGTAATTTACAACAAATTGCAACCAGCATAATTAAGGAACAAGAATTCAATAGGAACAAGTAACTTTATCTGGCAAGCTACAAAAAGCCTAACCCATCATTTTGGACTATATTTCCACATTCTCTCTTAAAACCCATCAAGTAAGTAGGTATTGCAGGATGACTGTGAGGTTAAAAAATAAAAATAAAAAAAAAAATCAAGCCTGCAGTGAACAAGAAAATGCAAAAAAAAAAATTATTTTGAAAAAAAAAAAAAGAGAGATAGATGGGAGCTACTCTTTTAAAAGAACACTTAAACAGAAAGGAATCTGGACTAGCTCACTAGTTCACTGTTCATGCGTTCTCTGTACTGTGTTCCACAGCTACTATCCGTAGTCTTTCAACATTATCTCCTCTGTTCTGAGAGTAAAAGGAGGAAAAAAACAAGCAAGCACATTTCTTTCAGGCAAGTGATTGTTCAGCATGTAGAAAGAAAGACCTCAGCAAAGAGGACCCAATTTCTAAAAATCCAAATACATGTCTTAAGAACGACATTTTATTCCTACGACCCTGTTTCTATGGGAAAACAGCCAGCCACTGCAAGAGGAAAGTGTACACTTAAGAAAAGCTCTGCCTACGAATCTTGTTTGAGACAATGGAAATTTTATCACTTTCTTTAGGGAAACCAGAAGCAAGCCTGCCCTGTGGCATAAAAACAGATCTCTGGGAACACTCTGAGTGCCTTGGAAGATCACAGTCATGTTTTCTGTGACTGAGTTGCCACAGAGCTTACTTGAGGGACTGTTCGGATTACAGTGGAGGGAAGCACAGGCAGGGAATGTGAGAGAGGGCATGTATGATCACAGTGAAAATTTACACTAACTAGCAAACTTATCTCTACACTTATGCGACTATATTAATTTTAAAACAAAAATAAAATTAAAAGAGCTGTATTATTTAAACAAATTTACATGAAGTACTTTATCAAATTGTCTTATGAGCAGTTACGTTTGCAGTTTTAATCTGATTGTTTAGACAGCCCACATCCATCTAACAATACATATGTTACATATATCATAGAATGGTCTGGGTTGGAAGAAACTTTTAAGTAAGTTCACCTAGTTATATATATGCATGCATGTTTCTGGTCTTTCAGGAATGTGTCAGACTTCAGTGCTGGCTCATGCCCAACCTGCTGTCCATCAGAACACCCAGGTCCTTCTCTGCAGAATTTATCTCCAGCAGGCCATCCCCTAACCTGTACTGATGCATATGGTTATTCCTCCCCACGCACAAGACTCTACACTTGATCTTGTTAAATCTCATCAGGTTCCTCTCTGCCCAGCTCTCCATTCTGTCCAGGTCTTGTTGAATGGTAGCAAAGCCTTCCAGTGTGTCAGCCACTCCTCCCAGCTCCATATCCTCAGTAAACTCACTGAGGGTGTACTCTATCCCTTCATCTAGGTCACTGATGAAGATGTTGAACAAGACCGGATCCAGTACCAACCCCTGGGGAACACTAGTGGTCACAGGCCTCCAACCAGACTCTGCACCACTGATTACAACCTTCTGAGCTCTGCCAGTCGACCAGTAGTTAATCCACCTCATCGTCCACTCATCTATCCCCACACTTTCTAAGTTTCATAACAAAGATGGTGTTGGAATATAGTGTCAAATGCCTTGCAGAAGTCAAGGCACACAACATCCACTGCTCTCCCCCATCTACCCAGTCAGTGATGACATCATAGGAGGCTGTCAGGTTGGTCAAGCATGACTTCCCCTTGGTGGATCCATGTTGACTACACTCGAAAATCTTCTTCTCTTCCAATTGCTTGGAGAGGGTATCCAGAACAAATTGTTTCATCACCTTTCTGGGGATGGAGATGAAGCTGACTAACCTATAGATCTGCCTTCTTGTGCTTTTTAAACACTGGAGTGGCACTGGCTATCCTCCAGTCTTCAGGCATCTCTCCTGTTCACCAAGACCTTCCAAAGATGATAGAGAGCAGTTCAGCAATCACCTCTGCCAGTTCTCTCAGCACATGTGGGTGCAACCCATCAGGGCCTGTGGGTTTGTGTGCATTAATTTTGACTAGATGCTCTCTGGTCCAATCCTCCTCAACCAAGGGGAAGCCTTCCCTTTCCCAGACTCTCTCTCTTACCTGCAGGGTCTGGGGTTCCTAAGGGCTAGTCTTAGCAAAGAAGCTTCTTCTGAAGCAAAGAAGGCATTCAGAATCTCTGCCTTCTCAGCATTCCCTGTTACCAAGGCACCCAGCTCATTTAGTAGAGGTCCCACATTTTCCCTAGTCTTCCTTTTACTGTTGACATACTTTTAAAAAAAAAAACACCTTTCTTGTTATCCTTTACCTCCTTTGCAAGGTTTAATTCAGAGAGGGCCTTAGCCTTCCTTGTTGCATCCCTACAGGCACTGACAAGGTTCCTATATTCTTCTCAATTGGACAGGCCCTTCTTCCACTGTTCATGGACATTCTTCTTTCTGTTTAGTTTATCTGTGAGTTCCTTTCTCATCCCCACAGGCCTCTTGCCACCATTACCCAATTGCTTACTCTTAGGGATGCACCAATGCCTCACTCCAATTTATAGGAGGGAGAGAATGTTATTTTAGTGTATGTATACCCAACAGTGAGATTAAGACACAACAGGTCAAATGTTAGCCCAACGAGTTTATTACAAGTCCTAGTTGCTTAGGGATATGGGGAAGGAAAGATTGGCAATAGAAAAGAGATAAAAGCAAGGAGTCTTTGTAGAAAGCAAGAGAGAGAGTCACCACCGTGGGTCCAGTGTGGTTTGTAGTATGTCCATTGATCTCAGGATATCATCCAGTCATTGTGGGGGATGGAAGAAAGCCAGGAAGCTTTGCAGCAAGCAGGCCCTGGGGGGTTCACAGAATCACAGAATCATAGGGGTTGGAAGGGACCTCCAGAGATCATCGAGTCCAACCCCCCTGCCAAAGCAGGTTCCCTACACCAGGTCACACAGGTGGGCATCCAGGTGGGTCTTGAATATCTCCAGAGAAGGAGACTCCACAACCTCCCTGGGCAGCCTGTTCCAGTGCTCCTTCACCTTCACTGTAAAGAAGTTCTTGCGCACATTGGTGCGGAACTTTCTATGCTCCAGTTTCTGGCCGTTTCCCCTTGTCCTGTCTCCACACACTGCTGAAAAGAGTCTGGCCTCTCCACTTTGCTCCCCACACCTTAGATATTTATAGACCTGGATCAGGTCCCCTCTCAGTCTTCTTTTCTCAAGGCTAAACAGACCCAGTTCACTTAGCCTTTCTTCATAGGGGAGATGCTCCAGGCCCTTCACCATCTTTGTGGCCCTCCGCTGGACTCTTTCCAAGAGATCCCTGTCTTTTTTGTACTGGGGAGCCCAGAACTGGACACAGTACTCCAGGTTCTTCCAAAGAGGTTTCTTCCCCTCAGGGAATTCCTCCATCAAAGGTTTCGTTTCTCTGGGAGTTCTTCTCCCCAGTCCTTAGTTTAGTGAGGGCTTTTTATCCCCAGTTTCTCAGCTTTTTTTCTTCTTCTTTTCTCTCTGTTAGTGTGGCACATCTGGCCCAACAGTTAAGCCAGCAGGGAGTGATGCCTTCACTGCCATGTGAAAGCATTATTGCCTTTTGCAGTGGTCAGATCTTTCAAGCCGCACCCCCTGAAAAAGACTGTCTTGCTTCTGCTTATCTTTAGAATTATAAGCAGAAATACTGTGGCATGGTGACACCCACCACTCATCCCCCTAGATAATTCACAGTTGTCAGTTACAGTCTTATCACAAAAAAGGCCTCACAAAGCAAACTTTGAGGCAAAAAAAAAGAACAGTTTCATCTTTCACAACTGATCTTTAGCTTGGAAGAAGTGGAGTTAAAGGGCCAACCAGCTCTCGTGGGCCCCCTTACCTTCTAACTCACTAGCCCAGTGGGATACCTCCAAGTAGGCTCTCCTGAAGTCCAGAGTAGCACTCCTACTTATTGCTTTGATTCTTCCACACAAGATCTTGAACACCACCACCTCATGATTGCTGCATCCCAACCTGCCCCCTGCCTTCACATCCCCTACCAGCCTTTCCTTGTTAGTAAAAACAAGGTCAAGTAGCACACCCCTCCACATCAGCTCCTCCACCACCTGTGTCAGAGAGTTGTCATCAACGCACTGCAGGAACCACCTGGACCTTGTGTGCCTGGCTGTGCTACTTTGCCAACAAATATCAGGATGGTTGAAGTCTCCCATAAGAATGAGTGCTGGGGATCACAAGGCTACTTCCAGCTGTTTGTTAAAGGCATCATCAACTTCCTCCTCCTGATCAGGTGGCCTGTAGCACACACCCACAACAGTGTTGCCTATGTTAGCCCGCCCCTTAATTCTTACCCACAAGCTATCCACTTGTTCATCATCCCCTCTGCAATGCAGCTCAATACATTCTAGCTGCTTTCTCACATAAAGAGCAACTCTACCACCTCACCTCGCCTTGCCATCCACAAAGCATGTCAGTTGTGTGAGCTCTCCCACCATGTCTCTGTGACTGCAATGAGATCACATCCCTGTAAGCACACACAGATCTCTAGTTCTTCCTGTTCGTTCCCCACGCAGCTTGCATTGCTATACAGGCACCATAGGGAAGCAGAGGGTGCAGGTATCTCTAGAGAGATGGAGGAAGGTTTAAGCCAGGCTCTTGGCAATGTTATCTTCTCTGAGGAGTCCTCACAAGATCCTACTGGACAACTGGGAGGTTTTTCTCCACAGTTTACTAAAAAGACAGCATTCCTAGACCTTTCTGTTACAAGGAATTCCATCTCCTTCCTCCATCAAATCTAGTTTAACGCTTTGGTAATCAGTCCAGCCAGCTTGCTTCCCAGAACACTTTGGCCCCAACAGCTCAGTCACATTCTGTCTCACACCGACACACCTGGTCTCTCAAAGGCGTGCCCAAGATCAGGGTACACAAAACCCTGATCCCAACACCATACCCTCAGCCAGTAATTTACCTCCTCTATTCTCTTCCTTCCTTCTGGGACCCAGCCACCAGTCAGGTGGACAGATGAGAACACTCCTGGTGCTCCTGATCCCTTTAGTGTCTTTCCAAGGAATGCAAAGTCCCTTTCTGATGTTCTGCCATTTCCTTGTGGCATCCTCCCATGACCCTACTTGTATGACAACATGCGGATGGTGGTCTTTTTGTTTGATCAAATGCAGTGGAGTCTCCTTAATGTCTCTGACGTGTGCCCCTGGAATACAGCAAAGCTCGTCACCCTGAGCAAACTGTTCAGCAGCTACAGTAGAGTGCCCTCAGCCTCCTGACGTCCCTGACAACTGGGCAAAGGGGTCTCTCCCCTCTGCACGTGATCTGTGTTGTGCTGGGGGATGCAGGGCTGCAGCCCCTCCTCCCTCACATCCTCTGACCGTGGTCCTCTCCTTCCCCTCTGCTGCTCCACAGTGCATCTCCTTCGTGTGGCTGACGCTGGCCAGCCTGCTCAGTGTGGTGGGCCAGGTGAGGAGCGGCCGGACTCTGCCCATTGCTTGTACTGGTGAGTGCCAGCCCCAGAGCAGGGGGGGCTTGGGACAGCCCTTGCACCTCACCCTGATGCAGGGTCTCACAGGCTCCCTTTTCTCTTGTTTTTTTTTTTAAATAATCATTCATTTATTTTTTTGTTTTGTTTTGTTTTTTCAGTTGTGAAACAATGGTTGGAAGGAGTCAAGGTTCACTTGAGCTCTGGAAAGCAATGCCCTTGGCCTGCCAAGGAGAAAGAGCAGATCTACAAGAATCTTTACCAGCTCTTCTGCTCTGTGCTGAGGAACTGGCAGGACTGCAAGGAGGAAAAGGTGAGCACTGCTGCATTCTCAGCCTGGAATGGCAGTGGGGACATCCATGTCGGCAGCTCTGTCTGCACTCAGCAGGCCGAGAGCAGAGGGGTGATGAGAGGGAGTGGGCTGGCCCTGCAAAGAGCCCCGAACTGGCTCTGTGCTTGGGGCTGGATCTCCCTGCCAGGAAGCAGCTGCATGTCACAGCATTGTGGCAGGGAGAGCTGGGGAAGAGGGTGTGGGGAAAACCTGCCTGCCCTCCAGTGCGAGCCCATCTCCTGCTGGGCACGGGGGTATGGGGAATGGGAAGGGAAAGAGAAAGCCCTCTCTGTAGGAAGGGAAGACCTTCAGTCTTTGATGCCTCTGCCATCCCTCTCCAGGACAAACATGCTGTCCTCGGGGCTGTGGCTGCCATGATGGCTGTCCTCCTGCAAGAGGAACTGCCCCAAGAGCACGTCTGGGAGCAGCTCCTCCGGCTCATGCACCCATATCAGAAGGTCCAAGACACCTGCAGGGTGACCAAGGTGAGATGTTGTGCAGGGCTCAGCGTGGACGTGGGGCCTGTGCCATGAGGGGTCAGTGGGATGCAGGGAGGAGGCAGGGAGCCCTTGGAGAAAGAAGGAACAGGTATCCAAGGGAGGTATGAGGCTTCCTGAGCTCTTCAGTCAAGGAAGGAACAACCCAGACAGGAGCCAGAAGGGAGCCAGGAGTCACTGGGACCCATCTCCTGGGAATGGGAGGCTTCACCACCACCACCACCATGGGGCTCTGGGTGCCTGAGGAGCTCTGTGCTAACAACCAGGGGGACAAGAGGGCTGCTGGGTGGGAAATGCCTGCAAATGATGCCCAAACAGGGCTCGGTTGAATGCAAAGACCCTCTTGGTGCTGCTGGGAGGGGGAGACAAACCAGAACGCCTGTGCGGGAGCTTCTCCCAGCAGTCAAACCACTGGGAATCAGTTTCTCCGCTCCCAAGTGGCTAGATGTGGCTTCAGCCCCTTCTTCCTCTCCTGATCTCTTGCAGAGCCTCAATATCTTCCTGGAGGCCTTAGAGGGAGTTCAATCTGTCATCCCTAAGGACAAGTTTCTGGCCATCACCAGTGCCGTGTTCTACCAGGTAAGGGGAGCCTATCCTTGCGTCCACAGCAGTTTTCTTCTTGGCTAAGTCTCAAATGGACTGCAAAGCTCTGAGCCTCTGACGGCTGCTCAGCCTGAGCTCCTGCATGCCCATGGCTGCTCCAGAGCCTTGCGTGTGCCCCTGGGGATGTTGTGGGGTGGGCTGTGTTTTGTCTGCATGTCTTCTTCCCGAGAGTGCCAAGGGAGACGAGAGCTGGCAGCACAGTTTCTTTTCCATCTTCAATGCTGATGCAATTTTCTCAAATGGACCTTGTTCCCACAGCTCTCTGATGACACCAAGCAGCACAACGAGGCTGACAGAGCAGAGCTGACCCACTGCATCCTGCTGCAGGGTAAGGAGAGGAGATTTGGCGACGCTTGGTGGTGCCCTGGCCAAAACCTCTTTCGCAAACCTCAGGAATGGGCACAAGTTGCTTGCTAACACAGTGTGGGATTTCCTCCCCGCAGCCCGAATCTGCCCAGAGGAAATGGTCCTGTTTCTGCAGTCGCAGCTGGGTGGTGAGAGGGAGGCTGGATGCATGGCAACCCTGGGTCTGCTTGGTGCTCTGGCTCACTCTGATGGTCAGTACCATGGGTTGGGACTTCCAGGGATCCCTTTTGCCATCTGGGCTGTGCCTCCACGCATGCTTCTGTGCATCTCTTGCAGAGCCTGTGATGATAGAGAAGCTGCCCCAGGTTGCAGAGGCCGTGCAGTGTCCGTGCAGTGACCCCAGGACCCAGGTGAGCTGATCCGGGAAAGGAAAGCACTGCCAGGGTGGTGATGCTGCTGCCAACATGGGCAGGGCTGGGGTGCCCAGGGAGGTGCTGGGGCATTGACCACATGGTCACAATGGCTCCTGTGGGGAGAGCAGGCAGAGGGAGCAGTCAGGTCCCTGTGCTGTGCATGGAAAGTGCACAGCCTGGTGCTAAGGCCTGGCCCTGACCTGAGGAGCCAAGGCTTCTTCTCTGCTCTTGTTGTCTCTGCTCGTGCCCAAAGGGCTGCCCCAATGAGCAGGGGCATTTTTTCCCTTAGCCTTCTGACCAGGAAAATCAAACCCACAATTTGCTCCTGACAGGTGAGGAGGGCTATTCTTTTCTTCATCAAGGATCTGCTCTGTGCTTATGCCTGTAGCTGCTCAGCCTGGTATGTGGTGGGGCACATCTTCAGTGAGTTCAGCCGCACCTCGGGAAGATGGGTAAGGACTGTGGGCATCATCTTCCTTTGGAAGACCTGTGCTGCTCAGAGTCTGGCACAGAAGCACTGGTGGGGCCACACCTGAGCATCCTGGGAGGCTTCTGAGAACTGAGAGTAACTTGTGTTTCAACAACACTGTTGTGCAGGCAGCTGGAGACCTTTCTGTCCAGGAAGCCCAGGAAGAAGGAGCTCTCCAAGAGCTGTGCATGGACATCCTGGGGTCACTGGATGCCTCTGTGAGAGGGATGACCAAAGTAAGTCACAATCTGCCCTGCTGCCACTCCTTGCCTTCACACCACATGCTCCTCATCCCATTCCATCACCCCAGGTCTGTCCTCCAACGTGCTCTGAAGCACACAAGACTCAGGGAAATTCACAGAGTCCTCTTCATCTCTGAGCGGAGGCAGGAATGCTGACATGCTCAACTGCCTCATATTCCTAAAGCTCCTGTGGCCGCGGCTGCTGCTGTATGTGGTGCCAGCCCAGTACACCGGTATGCTGATCCCGGTCTCCCGCTGCGTCCAAGTCCTGGCTGAGAGAGGGGACCTGACAGTGCAGGAGATAAAAGAACTGGATCCCCATTTCCTCAGCTCCATGTTTCAAGGTAGGAGCAGAAACTCCCCCAGTGAGCTCTGTTGACCTGTGTTAGCAAGCAGAAGGGACAGTGGAGGTGCGCGTGGCAGGGCACAGCGTGTCTTGGCATCTCACTCAGCACTTCTTTCTCCCCACAGGCCCACTGCTGACTCCCCAGACACTGCTGGCACGTCTGCTGGTGAGTAGATGCTCCAGAGGCTGGTGCCATGAGCTCCAAGGAGGAAGCATGGCCGAGCATGCCAGTGCCCACCTCACCCCTGGGGATGCCTTTCTTTTCCCGGGCTTGCAGCATCATGAACAAAGCTGCTAGCTGCTCCTTGCCCCCCAGGGCAGAGCCAAGCTGCTTCCTTCCTGGGAGAAGCTGCTGCCCTTGCTGCAGAAGTGACCCTGCTTCTCCTTGCTCTTGCTCAGATGGTGGCAGGGAGCCATTTTGCAGGCAGCGAACTCCAAGTTGCTGCCTTGCTGCTCATGAAGAACCTCCACAGCAAGATCCACAGAGCTGTGGGGGCTGCTGAGATCCCCCTGCTGCTGCAGTGCCTCGAAGGTAAAGTGCTGGTGGGGAGGGAGGGGTGGAGGCAGGGAAGAGGGGGAGTGAAAATGCAGCTCTGTATCGTGGCAGAGGGGAAGCGCTGCCTGTGGCCCAGTGCTTGCTCTGCTGTTGTTCCCATTCCAGGGAGACAGCACTGAGGCCGGGGTACCTTTTGCCCCCAGGGATCTGTCCATTCCAGGGCACGGATGGGCCCTTCACATCCCCTCACACAGCAGTCTTGGAGCAGTTCTGTGTTCCTGCTGGGACAGTGTTTGTGGGGAGGGACAGGTCATTGTGGAGGGAGTGCAGGTCCCAGCTTGGCAGTGCCAAGTGCCCAGGCCAAGTCAGGTTTGCAGCAGTTCTTTTATGGCTTGATCCCAAGAAAAAGTCTTTTGCTTCCTATTGCTGTGCAGGGAAAGATGAGAGCTTCCTGGACTCTGCAGAGTGGGAGCACTGTCTGCTAAAGGTACAGCATTGCCGGGAGGCACAGTGCAGAGAAGTGCTTGCCTGCCTCAAGGACCCCCACTCCCATACGAGCCACCATGGGACAGGAACAGTCTCTCAAATGCTGCTGCGGAGAAGCCACACACCTCTATGGCACTGCCTCTTCCTCTTTGTCCCAAGCCCATGGGGGGGTCTTAGGAGAAGAGCAGCAGGAGGCTTTAAGGGAGGGAACGCTGCGAGGAGCTAGGAGAGGGACTGTTCTTCCAGGCACCTCTCCCCAGAAGGCTGCGGTGACTTAGGAATGTGGGAAGAAGCAAAGGGCAAGGGAACATTGGCTTCTCCTGTTCTCCAACAGTTCCTGAGGGCGTCGCTGGACACCATGGAGGATGAGGCCTGGACCAAGGGCCTGAGCTGCAAGCTGAGCCGGTGGCTGAGCAGCTCTCCCAGCAACTCTGGAGAAAAGGTGTGCTCCCCCCGGCTCTACCCAGCAGTGCAGCCGCAAGTGCCCAACTGGAGCTGAGGCTGCAGGTGGTGCTCTGCCCATGCAGGCTGCTCATGCTGCTTCCCTGGCCCATATCCCCCAGAGGGCCTTTTCCTGCAAACTGCCCAGGGGATGGCTATAGCTCGGACCTGCAGCTGCTCTAAGCGACACCCAGGGAGCGTGGGTCCTTCCCACCTGGCTCTCTCTAAGCAGGTCAGGCTGCTGCCACATCTCAGCTTCTTCCTTCCCATCCCTTCTCTTCCCTTCCCATGCAGTCTTTCCTGTACAAGGCTCTGGGGACAGTGCTGGGAGCTTGTAAGGAAGTCCTCCATGTTGAAGAGAAGCTGCTGCAGCACGTGGAGGAAGCACACGCAGAGGAGCCATCTGAGGCCCAGGTGAGGTCTCCTCCCAGCCAGCTCCTGTGAGCATCCCCAGTCCGTCCCTGGGGCAGAGGGCTTCTCCTGGCCCTGCCCTGGGCCTTTCAAACTCCTCATTGCTGCCATTTCCCTCAGGCAAGGATCGGCTGTGGCTGGCAGCACCAGTAGGTTCAGGCCTGCTCCAACTGCCCCCTGTTCTTTTATGCAGGGAATGATCTCTCTTCTCAGCCATGCTGCTGAGAGCAACTTCCACACAGTCCTGGATACACTCACCATGTTTGCGTCCAGGCTGTGGAAAGGCCGGAATGGGAGGATTTCCAGACACAAGAAGGTGAAGCGTTATGGGTTTCCATCTTGGATTTCTTCCGCCTTATTTTCATGACAGCTCCTGCCTTGGGAGCCCAGGTGCATCATGGGGCACTGAGGGCCGTTGAGCGAGTGTCTCAAGGCATTTCTCCCCACGCAGATGGAGCTGGACAGCACGAGAGCTCATGCCACACGCAGCGCTCTCATCCTTGCCCATGGCAGCTTGGCACTGCAAGCCTCCAAGGAACAGCTGCTCACTCGTCTGGAGGGAGACATTGTGGGCAACATCCTGCTACTCTACAGCTGCAGCTGCCAGGTGAGAGCTCGAAGTGTGCCAGGGTGTCTGAGCACCCAGCTACAGCCCCTGCACGTGGGGGGATGCTGAGATGGGCCTTCTCTTTCCAAAGGTCCCTCGGAGAACAGTTTGTGCTCAGATGAAGATCCAAGCCCTTCCCTTAGTGTTGCCCCCATGTGTTCCACTTGTAGCCCTTGGCCCTTCCCACAGTTCAAACAATGTTCTTTTCTCTTGGGCCTCAGGACTTGCAGAACAAACTCGCACTGGTGCAGAGCATCACTGACTTCAGCTCTGCCTTCCAAGCTGTGGGTGACTCTGCCTGCTTTAACCCCTCCTTGAAGGGCAAGCTGCTGGAGATCTTGATGGTGAGTGCCTAGAGCCAGGGCTGTCTGCAGAGGAGTTTTGGGCTGTGCCACAAGGCTTGCTTCCCTGGAGGCATACAGGTCTCCCTCAGCCACGTCTCCAGCTGGTGGGGACCTTGGGTGCTGGCAGGCAGCAGCTGGGCAGTGGACTAGGTCCACCAGCTGTGGAGTTGCTGCATCCTGCAGTGCCTCTGTGGGAAATGTGGGAGTGACGGGGCCAGTGTGTGGCAGTTGTGTCTGTCTCTGGACTGGGTGGAAGAGCTGTGGTGTGCCCCTTGCCCACTTTGACAATGTTTCTCTGGTACTTGCAGGACTTGCTGGAGAAGTATTACATGGGCACCCGTGTATCCCCAGTGCCCCTCAAGGTGGTTCTGGCCCTGGAGCAGTTGAGGTAAGGGTGGGAGCCTCTGCGGTTGCAAGGCAGGATGGTGGTCCCCCTTTTGGGTGGCTCCCAAAGGCCTGGAGCAGGCAGGGGGTGAGGAGCCGCATCTACAGGAGACACAGCTGCGCTGTTGTGCCCAGCTAAGCTGAGGTTCTGGGCAGGGAGAAAGGCCCTGGTGCTCCTGTCCCCTGGCAGGGAAGAGAAGGGAGACCTGGTGTCGCCTTCCCTTCAGAGCGGTAGGTGGTTTGCTGATACCAGGGAGGAGGTGGGCGCAGTTGGAACTGAAGACAGTGCTCAGCAGCATGGGCTGGGGGTGTTGGCTTTTCAGCTGTCCATTAGGAGAAACTCAGATGTTGTCTGAGCCAGTCTGGAGAGCAGTGGTAAAGGCCCTTTCTGCTTTCTCTTCCTTTTTCCTCCTGTCAGCAAGCTGAAGCCCTCTTTAGGAAGCAAGGACATGTGTGACATGTTGATTCTGTGCTGCAAGAATATTGTGACACACCCTTCAGCAGAGATGATGCTGAAGATCAGGAAGTCACAGCAAGCAGCTCAGTACCTGCAGGTAACCTGCCATGACTTTCCCGGCCACCTCTCGGTTGGAGCCCTTCCTCAGCACATATGACCTATGCTCTGGCAGCAGCCGTGATGCCACACCTCAATCCCCTCTTCTGCTTTCAGCTTCTGCAAACATCGTTGAAAGCTCTGGGCTGGCTCATGGTGGTCCTGCTCAAGACAGAGACCACCTGTGGCTTCTTCCAGAACATAGTCCATGTGAGTACATGTGGGGCAAGGGAGAAAGCATGGTGCCTGTCGAGAGCAGGAACAGAGATCTGGGTACTGAGAGCATGATGAGAGGGGGAGAAATCTCCTGCTGACGTGCCAGCTCACTGTGAGCTCAGAAATGGGCCGAGAAATGGGCCCTGCAGGGGGAAAGGCAGGAGTCAGCCCCTGGCAGGCCACAGCCAAGGACAAGCTCCTGGGTTAGGAGGCAGGAGTGTCTGCAGAGAGTGGGGGCAGCAGTGCTGGTGCTCAGTGAGGCGGGGAGCTGCGTGGAGCCACAGCTCCTCCCCCTGAGGAAAAGTTCCTGGAAAGGAGGGACTGGGAGAGGGATGGCAGGAAGGGAAAGAAAAGATGTTTGCAGTGATACAGATGCTCTGCCCCATGTCCTGCAGAGATCAATGACCTCAGACAACATGTGGGAGCGCAAGAGGGCCCTGCAGACCTGCTCCCAGCTGCTGGCTGCTTGTGAAGAGCTTTGAGTGAGTAGAGAGACCCACCACATGCCCCCAGCTCCCTCCCTCTTTTCCCTGAGCTGGAAGACAAGCTCCGCCCAGCTGTGCTTGCTGTGTCACCCACCGCATGGGGAAGGCGCAGGCGGGAGGAGCTAGGGAGAGCTGGGGCTGCCTACAGCTGTTTTCCTGCCTCTCACCCCTGCAGAGAGGAGATGCCTGCAAGCACTTTGGCTCCTTGGTGGGATTGCTGGCGCCTCTGACATGTGACCCCATGCCCACATCCCACCAGTTGGCTGTCACCTGTTTGAGCTCCCTTCTCCGAATCCAAGGTGAGTAGAGTGGGCATGTGCCAGCCCTCTGCTCTCCTCCGCAGCACTACCAGAGCCCCACAGGCTGGGCCCAGTTTACAGGAGGGAGAGGCACCGTGCGCAGCTGCCTTCTTGTTCCCACCCTGTCCTCTGTCTCTCCCCCATGGAAAGTGGTTCTGTTTCCAGAAGCATGACTTCCCTTTTCTCCTCGTGCTCTTTCCAGCCAAGGCGACCAACAGAGTCATCAAGACAGGAGACATCAGGAGCCTGTGTGAGGGGCTGAATGACTGCAGCACTGTCTCTCAGCTCCAGAACTCGTCCATAATCTCAAGGGTAAGGGTATTCAAAAAGGGGTGGTGCAATCTCAGTGTGTAGGCGTTTGCACGTCCCTCTGCTCCCCCCAGCCTCTCACATCATTTCCAGAATAAGCTGTCACCCTGAGATCACTTTTCTCAGCAAGTAGCAGGAGGCTCTGAGCTATGTCTGGCCTTCAGGCACCCAGCTCAAGGAGCTGATTCCATGATGTGTGTTTGTGTGTGTGTCTGTGTGACTGTGTTTCTGTGTGTGTGACTGTGGCTGTTGGGAGGTAGGCTTTGGATGTAAGCAAACACCATGGGTGGAGAAGCTGAGAGAAGGCTCAACCGCCTTGCATATAAATAGCAGGGTACGGACAGCTGGAGCATTTGTGATTGCTGCCTGAATGACCTGCAAGCTGCTGAACTAAGAATGCCCTCAAGACTGCTTTCTGTTTTGAAGAGCTGCCACAGAGCAGTGATGGGATCTCTCTTGCTTCTCATTTCTCTGCAGACTGTGTGCAGAAATTTCTGCCTGGAACACACCATAGATTTCATGACGGCCATCAAGGACACCTTCCAGAAAGCCAAAGGAATGCGTGTGTGTGCTGCTGGGAAGTGGATGATCACCTTTCTGCAGATGTATGGAAAGGATATCCGTTGGGACGTATGAGACTTTCTTCCACGTGTCTTGGACTTTTGCTGGCTGTTGCATTACGCCTTGTGCCATTTGCCTCTTGTGCTAAAGAAGCACAGACTGAGTGCAGAGCCAGGGCTTGTACAGGGTGACTGGTGTGAAATTTAGGCTTAGGCCTTGGCAGCATGTCAAGGGAGCAGGCACTGCTCATGTGCTGAATGTCCATGGTTAGCCCCTGCAGAGTCAAGGATGCAGCAAGTCATTCTTTCTCCCCTTCTTCTTTCAGATGCCACTGATCATCTACATCCTGCACAGCTGCATGTCATCCATCAAGCAGAACACATTCATGTCCTTCCTGTGCCAGGTGGTGGTCATCCTCACCCGCTGTCACGCAGAGGCCACAATTGACAACTTAATCCAGCTGCTTTGAACCCACAGACAGGTATTGGCACTCCTGCCTTTGCTGTTGCTGTGGTCCCAGTTGTAACTTGCCTCTGTCAGAGGGATCCCGGGAAGAAGCAGCTTTTCTTTTTTCCTCTCAAAGTCTGTTTGAGGCAAAAATTACTCAGTTACGACTTGATACTTTTTCTATTGAGATGTGGACGAGAATAAAAGAGTTTTGTCTTCCATGGAGGTGCCAGTAGAAGAAAGAGAGGAAAGGAGAGAAGGGAAGGGAAGGGAAGGGAAGGGAAGGGAAGGGAAGCTAAAAAAATTGTGTTATTCATTTAAAAAAATTAAATGTCAGAATCCTGGCTAAGAAGTGAAAAGAGTATTTTTTTTCCATGTCTTCATTTTAATAGCTGCTGTCTCTTCTCCATACCAGTTACAGAATCACAGAATCACCAAACGTCAGGGTTTGGAAGGAATCCAGAAAGATCATCTAGTCCAATCCCCCTGCCTTAGCAGGAACACCTTGACTAGGTCACACAGGAACATGTCCAGGCAGGTTTTGAATGTCTCATAGAATCATAGAATCACTCAGGTTGGAAAAGACCTTCAAGGTCATCAAGTCCAAGCACAATCTAACCATACTACCCTAACTCTAACAACCCTCCGCTAAATCATGTCCCTGAGAACCACATCCAATCGATTTTTAAACACATCCAGGGATGGTGACTCAACCACCTCCCTGGGAAGCCCATTCCAGTGCTTAACAACCCTTTCTGTAAAGAAGTGTTTCCTAATATCCAACCTAAACTTACCCTTGTGCAACTTGAGGCCATTTCCCCTCATCCTGTCACCTGTCACCAGTGAGAAGAGACCAACGCCACTCTTGCTGTAAGCACCTTTCAGGTATTGGAAGAGAGCAATAAGGTCTCCCCTCAGCCTCCTCTTCCCCAGAGTGAACATTCCCAGTTCCTTCAGTCTCTCTTCATAGGGCATATTCTCCAAGCCCTTCACAAGCCTTGTTGCTCTTCTCTGGACCTGCTCCAGCACCTCAATGTCCCTTCTGTACTGAGGTGCCCAAAACTGAACACAGTACTTGAGGTGAGGCCTCACCAATGCCGAGTACAAGGGCAGGATTACTTCCGTAGTCCTGCTCACCATACCATTCCTGATACAAGCTAGGATGCCATTGGCCTTCTTGGCACACTGCTGGCTCATATTCAGCTGACTGTTCACCAAGGTCCCTTTCCATCAGGCAGCTTTCCAGCCACACATCCTCAAGCCTGTAGGGTTGCCTGGGGTTGTTGTGACCAAAATGCAGGACCCAACACTTGGCCCTACTGAAATTCATGCAGTTTGCCATGGCCTATCAATCCAGTCTATCCAGGTCCCTTTGTAGTGCCTTTCTCCCGTTAGGCAGATCAACACTCCCTCCCAACTTGGTGTCGTCTGCAAACTTACTGAGGGTGCACTCTATCCCCCCATCAAGATCATCAATAAAGATGCTAAATAGGCATCTTCTCTGTCTCCAGAGAAGGAGACCCCACAACTTCTCTGGGCAGCCCGTTCCAGTGTTCTGTTACCCTCACCATGAAGAAGTTTTTTCTCATATTTTTGTGGAACCTCCTATGTTCCAGTTTGCACCCATTACCCCTTGTCTTATCACTGGATGTCTCTGAGAAGAGCCTGGCTCCATCCTCCTGATGCACACCCTCTGCATATTTATAAACGTTAATGAGGCCACCTCTCAGTCTCCTCCAAGCTAAAGAGACCCAGCTCCCTCAGCCTTTCCTCGTAAGGGAGGTGCTCCTGTCTTTGATGCTTCATCATCTTTGTGGCTCTGCGCTGGACTCTCTCAAGCAGTTCCCTGTCCTTCTTGAACGGAGGGGCCCAGAACTGTACACATTACTCCAGATGCTGTCTCACCAGGGCAGAATAGAGAGGGAGGAGAACCTCTTTCGACCTACTAACCACGCCCCTCCTAGTATGCCCCAGGATGCCATTGGCCTTCTTGCAGTGCTGGCTCACGGTCACCCTGCCGTCCACCGGGACCCCCAGGTCCTTTTCCACTACGTTGCTCTCCAACAGGTCAGTCCCCAACTTATACTGGTACCTGACGTTGTTCTTGCCCAGACACAAGTCTCTACGCTTGCTCTTGTTGTATTTCGTTAAATTTCTCCCCGCCCAACTCTCCAGCCTGTCTAGGTCTCTCTGGGTGGCAGCACAGCCTTCTAGCGTGTCAGCCACTTCTCCCAGTTTTGTGTCATCAGCAAGCTTGCTAACAGTGCACTCCCTCATCCAAGTCATTGATGAATATATTGAACAGTACTGATCCCAGTACCAACCCTTGATGGACTCCACTAGATACAGGCCTCCAAGTAGACTCACTCTGTCCCGCTGACCACAACTCTCTGGCTTCTTTCCTTCAGCTGGTTCACAGTTCACCTCACTACTCGATTGTCCAGACCACGCTTCCTCAGTTTAGCTGCAAGGATGCTGTGGGAGACGGTGTGAAATTCTCTACTAAAATCAAGATAGACTACATCCACTGCTTTACCATCATTTATCTACCGAGTTACATCTTCATAAAAGGCTATCTGGTTGGTCAAGCATGACTTCCCCTTGGTGAAGCCATGTTGACTGCCTCTAATGACCCTCTTATCCTTGATATGCCTAGAGGCAGCACCAAGGGTAAGTTTTTCCATCACCTTTCCAGGGATGGAGGTGAGGCTGATCAGTCTATAGTTACCCAGGTCCTCCTTCTTGCTCTTTCTGAGGACTGGAGTGACATTTGTTTTCCTCCAGTCCTCAGGCCCCTCTCTCATTCCCCACAACTTAGCAAAGATAATGGAGAGCGACCTAGCAATGACTTGCACCAGCTCCCTCAGCACCCACAGGTGCATCCCATCAGGACCCATGGATTTATGGATTTCCAGATTGTTTAATTGCTCCTTAACCCAGTCCTCATCAACTGAGGCAAACTCCTCCTTGATCCTGACTTCCTCTGGGGCCTGAGGGGTACAGGGCTCCTTAGGACAGCCTCCAGCAGTATAGACAGAGACAGGGAAGGCACTCAGTAACACTATCTTCTCTGTATCTTCTGTCACTAGGGCAGTCATGTGTGTGTGTGTGTGTGTGTGTCTGCACACACGCACATGTGCACACCTGTTTGTGTGAGTGCATGTGCCCAGTGACAGCAAGGCTCAGACATGCTCCCGGCTGCCCAGGGCCATGCAGCCCCTTAATGCCAGCATCTATGTCATCCAGATACAGGCTGCCAGACTTCTGGAAAGAAATCCCACTTCAGCTCACTTGGAAAATGGTTCCACACAATAAAACTGTAATCTCTCTTGAAACCTCTTCACATTCGCAGCTACAAAACCATCACCACCATGAGCTATGCCTTTTCACCAATGATGAAGAAGAGCCTGCATGCCGTGCTTGTAACAGTCTGTACCAGCGGAGGTGACCTACTGTTGCTGTTGCCACTGCCCTTTGCCTCACTGTGCTCACATCCACTGCTTGGTCTTCTTCAGTGCTCCGTGTGCATTGATGGAATGTCAGTGGGTGACATTTTTTCTACATGGAGTTTTTCAGTGACACACCTCTGCTTCATCTGCACTTCCATGTCAGACCCATTGTGTCAGACTGCCCCTCTGCTGCCATCTGTTGCACGGCAATAACACATCATGGAATATTGGTGGGAATGTTCGACCCCTACTGCCTCACCACCAACATCCGCCTCTGACGTCATGGGCCAACACCATGCAATGCAAGGCAGTACTTTCAGAGCAGCCCTCAGAAAATGCATCAGATATATGTCATATTATATCAATATAATAAGTAACAAAACTTATTTTAATTTTTTTTTTAATTTTTATTGTTTAATAAAGAGATTAGCCTTTAGATTTTACCTCTACATGTTCCATTTGAAAACCGGACAGTAATGGAGCCACAAAGAAACAAAGAAGTTGATGAATTTTTGGCTGTCTTGAAACTTATTCTCTAATTCCTGTATCAAAATAGAAAGCACAGCTGTGTATTCTTTGCGCTAGGGGCTGACCTGCAGGAGAGGAGCTCTGCAGAGAAGGACCTGGGTGTCCCGGTGGACAGCAGGCTGGCTGTGAGCCAGCAGTGTGCCCTTGCGGCCAAGAAGGCCAATGGTATCCTGGGACGCGTTAAGAAGAGTGTGGCCAGCAGCTTGACAGTGGTGATCCAGGACACTTTCCTGCTCAACCTCCTGTAGGGAACTGCTTTTAGCAGTGGGGTTGGTCTCAGTGATCTCCAGAGGTCACTTCCAACCTCTATGATTCTGAGATTGTATGAGAAAGAACCATGTGCTAATTGCATGGGATGGATTTGGCAGAGGCAATCCCTTTTCCAAGGCAAAAGGAAGGTCTCAGCAGCAGTAGTAGGCACGCAGAGCTGTCATACCAGGAGAGAGGCCAGTGAGCAATGCTCACTGCCTATGGATGCTGGAGGCTGCCCTGTACAAGGAGAATGAGCAGCCCCACAGCTTTTGTCATTATCCAAACAGAACTGCACGGTAATGCCAGAGGGGAACGGCGGCAGGGGACAACCCCACCACAATATGGAAGGCTTGCCACAGTGTTCTGCAGCACAGAACTTTCCTGCCCAAGTCTATTTCAGAGCTGTGCTGGGGCACTGCCTGAAGCTGAGCAAGGGCCGTGGCACTCTGCAGCCGCCAGAGAAGAAGGACTGCCTCTTAGCACAGGGACAGCCCACTCTGTCAGAAGGGGCCCATGGTGCCAGAGAGACATAATTCATAAACCTGAAGGTGGGAGACGATACAGTTGGACGCCAGTTACAGGCTTTCATTCTAATTGGCAGTTGCTGGAATGCGCTTGGGGACTGTGGGTGACTGCAGGCAAAGGGAAATGGGGAAATCGCAGAAACACAGGGGCTGGAAAAGACCTCAAGACATCACTGAGTCCAACTCCTCTGCTAAAGCAGGAACGCTACGACAGGTCGCACAGCTAGCTGTCCAGATGGATCTGGAATATCTCCATAGAAAGAGTCTCCACAACCTCTCTGGGCAACCTGTTCCAGTGCTCCACCACCCTTACCATAAAGAAGTTCTTCTGCGTGTTAATACGGAACTTCCTATGTACAAGTTTTAGGCCATTACTTCTTGCGCTGCTGCTACTCACCATAGAGAAGAGCCTGGCCTCATCCATTTGCCTCCCACCTCCTTCGAGATCATAGAATCATAGAATGGCCTAGGTTGAAAAGGACCTCAAAGATCATCTAGTTTCAACCCCCCTACCGTGGGCAGGGTCGGCAACCACTGGACCAGGCTGCCCAGAGCCACATCCAGTTGGGCCTTGAATGCCTCCAGAGATGGGGCATCCACAGCCTCCTTGGGCAACCTGTTCCAGTGCGTCACCACCCTCTGTGTGAAAAACTTCCTCCTAATAGCTAACCTAATCCTCCCCTGTCTCAGTTTAAAACCATTCCCCCTTGTCCTATCATTATCAACGATCAATAAGCTTTCTATATATCATTGCTTCTATAAAATACTTTACACAGAGTTTTCACAGAGATTAGTCCTGAGATATGTTTGCTATTTTTGATATTCAATTTCAGATTATTTGGAGAGTTTCAGAGAAAACCATATATCACTTTCTAAGAAATGTGTTCTCTTCAGTTGGTCCTCTAACCTTTTATACCTGGAATTACTCGGGAAAAAGTCATTTGAACTTTTCAGGAATGGATACCTACAAAAAGGATCTACCCATATTAACAGACCTAGGTGAGGGAATCTAGCCCTGCTGTTGCTGGTTCCTTAGACATACATGCACACACAAATAGCTTTCCTATAAGAGAAGACAGTCGCATGAGCAACATAGCCTAAGAGAGACCAAGAAACTAAGAAGAGATTGTGTGGTTCACACTCCCAACTTGCCATCTTTGCTGAAAGGGCTCACGGTGAAGCTAAAGAAGGGAAGGAAAACCCAAGGATATAGTATTTGTGGCGGCAGAAACTATTTGATATCTTGATCTGTGCTTACTGGAAACCACACAGCAGACACATTCATTTTGCTGGGGTCAGTGTGCAGCCATTTGAGCTTCAAGGTTTTTTTTTTACCATCGCTGACTAGGGTCTGGGATAGATGGGTGACCTAGAATAGAATGGCTCTGCTTTGTATTAACAAATCTCTGAAGGACAGACACCATATGCCTGCATTTCCTTTCATTTAGAGGTAATTCCTTACTGTGAGCATTTGCATTCACTGTGGCACTTTTTTATGATAACAGAGGTTTCACAGAAGATTAGAGATTTTCTATCTGGATATGTTTAGGGAGACAGTTGCTGAGTAAAAGTAAAAATACATTAGGAAAAAAAGAAAAAAGCTTTTTTAAAAAAAAAAAAAAAAAGTTACTTTCCAATAATGAAAGGAAACAATTTCTCCATGACTACACAAGCTTTTGTTATGAAGGAGCAGTGAGTCTGCTCACTTCTATTTGCTAGGCAACAATTATATAAACAGAAATAAATCCTACTGAATTCTTGTGAGATAGCCTTAAAATAGATTAAGCACAAGTGAAATCCTTAGAATAAGTGATGCAGGAATAAAACTGGAGGGTGAAAACTGAAGGAATTAATAAGGTGTTCTTAGAACTTGATAAGGTGAAGCTGACAGCAGCTTGTACCACCTTAGCAAGTTAAAGGAAAAAGGTTTTTTTTCTTCAGCTCAGACTCCCTCAAATATACATGCTGCAGAAAATGGGACTTGTTAACCTTATAACACTGACATTTTAAAAGTAGAGATAATTATAAACAAGGTGAACAAATCTTACCAAGCAAATGGGTTCAAGTGGAATACTTATATGGTCTTTTTCTTTTCTTTTTTTTTTTCTTTTTTAAGAGCTAAATATGTGCTAGACAATTTTAATGAGGCAGTGCAAACAGGAATTATCTCAAAAGACATTCACATAGAGATAACACTATCCAATTTCTGTTTGGTTCAGAATTTCACTCACAGTAGCAAACACTTATCCTATTTAATTAAAAGAAACTTTCATACAAGGAACAGGAGGTTCCTGAATATGAATTTAAATATAGCATCTTAGGAAAGCAGTTAAGAGTAAGAATGGATTGAAGTTCTAAATGAAATTATTTGCAACGTCTACACTTCAGAACGCTCAATAGCTACATGGATATAATAAAATTTGAACTCAGGGTATCAGATCTTAGCTAAGGAAACTGTTTAGATGAGTTGATAGGCTGACAGTACCTGCAAATAACAATTTTGAACTTATTTATACTGGTGTTGTTGCCAAAGCCTTCAGCAGCATCTTTGATGTGTGATTCCTTCCACTATAACATAGCATGCAGAGCCTTTTTTTAAAACACCAGCTGAGTAAGTATCAATAATGCTGAAGCAAGGCATGGTTCTTTTCTATAACAGTTCAGTAGATTTGCTCCATTGGTATTCAGTGAGACTGGGTCACTTCAGCGCTAGTTTCTCAGAGGTATTTAGATGATGTCAACTAAAGTTAAGCTGTAGAGTTTCTATTTATTATTTATTTCCAAGAACATCAAGATCAAAAAGATGGTTGGGAACACCCAGATGGAGTTATCAAGAGAAAATAATTCCTGAGCAACCTCATTGCCTTTCACCAGATATCTACTAATTGTGATGACTGGTAGCATGGATGAGGGGAGAGCTGTAGGTGTTGCTTTTTCTTGTCTTTTGCAAGGTCTTTGATGTGTTTTCTCATTCCAGTCTTATAGCCAAATTAGAGAGATAGATACAAACTGGAAAAGCAGTAGTGTTGATAATTGTCTGGACATCCTGGCTCTAAGGTTTATCACCAGAGTTAGTAGCACAAAGTGCTACTAGTGGCTACTGACTAGTGCCATTCCTCAGGGAGCAACACTGGGACCAATACTATTTAGTGTTTTTATTAATGTCCTGGATGATGGCATAGAAAGCGCTCTGAGCAAGTTTGAAAATTACATCAAACTGGAAGGAAGAGTAAAATATACTGGGAGGCAGGGCTGTGATTCTGAGGAACCTCAGCAGGCTGCAGAAATTGTCTGAATGAAACCTAATGCAGTTCAACAAAAATGCAAAGCCCTGCATTGAGAATTGGGTAGCTCACTGCAAGGGCTTACCAAATAGGGAATGACTGGCTGGGGAGCAGCTCTACTAAAAAAGATCTTTAGATAAGCTCAACATGAGCTAACAGTATGCCCCTGAAGGCCAAGAGCATTCAGAACTTTGTTAGAAGTGTAAATGGGAGAATGAGCATTCACATTTTTTGGCACTTGTTAGTCTGTATTTGGTGTGCTCTGCAGTTGTAGTCTCCCCAGCACAAGAATGTCATTGACATGCTGAAACAACCAGCGCAGGACAACCAGGACAGTCAAGAGGCTGGAGCACTGGGCATATGAGGACAACCTGAGAGAGCTGGGTTTGCTCAGCCTAGAGAGGAGATAGGTCAAGGGAAATACTGCAGTCTACAGGTATTTAATGGCAGGGGGTACAGGAGGCAGAATCGCAGTTTTCTTAAAGATGCACAGGAGAAAGATGAGAGGCATCAGTAACAAGTTGGAACACTGAAAATTCTGTTTAGGTACAAGGAAAATGAGTGGTCAGATGCTGGAATGGGAGCCCAGAGAAGCTGAGGGAACTCCAACCTTGTAGTTACTAAAAACTGAGCAAGGCCTTGGGCAACCTGATCTAGTTTTTGAATAAGGACCAGGTCATCTGGTCCAGCGGACCCTCCAAATCAAATGGTGACTGTAATTCTATAATTCTAGCCAAGCAGATTAGGAGGTAAATGAGGTACTTCCCTACGTATCTGGGTATCTCCACCTAAACCATCTACAGAACTGATTTCTAAAACTCTTGTCAACTTTAAACTTAGGAATTTACTCTGGAATTATCATCAGATCCTCTTCAGTATACTACCTAATTATGTGGTCTTTACCTTCTCATTACTGGTTCCTTGCTGCATTAAGTATGAAGGTACCAGACTATCAACAAATTGTAAGAATGAGGGACTCTAACATGAAAAGATTTAGAGATGCTCCCAGGATACCACGAGAACTTTGTAGGAGACCTGTGAATTCCACATATTGTCCCAGAACCTTTTTTCTTGGTATTGTAGGAAGTGGACATAATTTTACAAAGGTAAAACAAAGGTAAAGACGCCGGGATGCAATTCTAGTAGGTACTTCTGAAAAATTCACAACTCTCTCAAATTACCCTAGAAGAAGTAATTTGGTGGCAGATGGTTGCAGGTGACAATGTGTAACAAGTCCTGTGGTAGAGTGTTAGGCAGTGGAGGGTGGGAATAAAAGTAATGCATAAGCAAAGGGTAAGATGTGCCATATGATACTGCAAATGCAGAATCTCTGCCTATCACATTTTTAAAGAGTCAATTTCCAGAGTTCAGCCCCAATTTAAGCATCATACGCTGATTCAACCAACCAATCAAAGGTGACATACTGAGTGTAACTATTTTAAAACAAAACTTGTGTTTTTTGATTCTACCTTTCAAAAAGATGAGGTGGACCAAACCAGAGGAACATACAGCACCATGCATAAGGCTAGCTCTTTCCACTACACAAGATAATGAAAAATACTCTTTAAAATTTAATACAATAACCTTTCAGCTATTAACTAGCAATGATAAATTTTTTGAGTGCATTACCTGGAATATGTTGTCCGCACCCTCTGATTCCCACAATAAATTAAACACTGCATCTGTTTAAATTATATGTGTGTGGGGAGAAAGCTCTAAATCAGCAAGGCGTGACTGTATTGCAAAGTTAAATGGGTAGGTACTTCTCATCTAAAAGTTTTATGGGCTTGTGAAAATTAGGTAATATGTCAGAACAGTTAGGAGGGGATGGGGAATCCTATTTGCAGTTCTCCTTCAACAGGCTTAGTTCTCAGGCTGACCTATTAATAAAGTCAACCCGTAGACCATGGAGTGAATTACTTAAGCAGAGCAAGATGTAATGACCTGATGCAGCATTAATATCAATGCTGAATTACATTTTATTTAGGCCAAGAGGTAATATAGAAAAGGATATTTTCAGTGGTGATGAAATGGGGAGTGGCTGGAAGACTATATGGAAGGAGTGGGTCTGGGAGCGGTGGTTGATGCTTGGTTAAACACGAGCCAGCAGTGTACCCAGGTGGCCAAGAAGGCCAATGGCATCCTGACTTGTATCAGAAATAGTGTTGCCAAAAGGAGCAGGGAAGTGATCACCCCTCTGTACTCAGCCCTAGTGAGGCCACACCTCCAGTACCGTGTTAGGTCTTGGGCCGCTCACTACAGGAAAGAATTTGAGGCCCTGGAGCATGTCCACAGAAGGGCAACGAAGCTCTGAGGGGTCTGGAGCATAAGTGTTATGGGGAGCAGCTGAGGGCACTGAGATTGCTTAGTCTGGAGAAAAGGATGCTCAGAGGTGACCTTATCACTCTCTAAAACTACCTGAAGGGAGGTTTGGGGACGTGGGAGTTGGCTTCTTCTGCCATTTAACTAACAATAGGACTAGAGGAAATGGCCTCAAGTTGTGCCAGGGAAGATTCAGGTTGGATGTCAAGAGATAATTCTCCAAGAGTGGTGAGGTGCTGGAACGGGCTGCCCAGTGGTATGGTGGAGTCACTGATACTGGAGGTGTTCAAGAAATGTTTAGATGTTGTACTGAGGGACATGGTTTAGTGGGAAATACTGGTGATAGGTGGACAGTTGTACTGGATGATGTTAGAGGTATAAATTTAAGACTAGTCTAAAGACTTTGGTTTTTATACTGTTCAGCATTAAACTTATATAAGATTCTGCCCATGTACAAATAGGAATTTGCTCCAGACTTCTGTAAAAATATTTTCAGCTCTAAGCAAGCAAGATAGCAGAAGAGCTATGGGATAAAGATATGAAACAGTGCACAAAGCAGCAAAAGCTATAAAATCCTAGTTAATATACATGAGAAAATAATTAGTATGCATTGAAGCCTTGGGAAGAAAGCAGATGCACAAGCAATTTACTGTAGATAAATGCACTGTGGCTGCTGCTGAATGTAAAATGCAGAAGACAACTTTTTTCTTATTCTTCGTCATACTTGATGATCTTGCAGTGGTTTGCGATAGTAATGAAGTAGCGAATTCCCGGAAATTAATGTTTTACCTAGTCTATTTAATCCTGTTTTCAGCATATGACTGTATGGATTGCAGTCAAGTGTCCCTGTAGTCTGAGAGATGTGACTGCTGTATGCTGAGAAAAAACTCCCCACGCAAGTTTTGGGGAGAGTGTAATTTTGTTCTAAAGACCAAGTAGCCACCCCAGCAGTCTTCTTGGTATTTGATTTTACTATAGATACTCACAATATCTGGGGACAAATATGATCTTTCCCACTTCTCGAGTGTAACTATTGGATCTATAACCAAAAAGTAGCTAAACCATAGTAGATTACATCTACTCTGGAATTTAAAATAAACAATATCTCAAACAGAAGTAAGATTTGGCTTGTTTCGAGATTTGAAACACAATAATTTGGTGTGTGCTGTACTTTTGGGAAATTTTAAAAGTAGGTACAGTTGCAAAGATGAGATCTATGACATGATAAAATGCTCAAAAACTATTTAAGAATGACTTTCCTGGTACTTAGTGTAAAAGGATCCCTACTCTTTGACACTGGTGAGGGACAGTAATGAAACAGTAAATGTAGGGTCAGACTGTAGTTTACGCAATCTGCAATTACAGTGATTGTTTTTAAACTGTTTGCAAGTACTTATATTTGAACCTGAAGGCATCATCTAGCTTTCCATCTGCATGACTGATGGTGGTATGTTGGACGAAAGGTACAAGCTAACAGAGCTAGAGGGTTTCTGTTTAGAAGGAAATTAATAAAATGTACTTCTCTGTATAAATCTGATCACATTTCTAATTTCTTAGAAGTCCTGTCAAGAGAAACAGTAACAATACTGGAATAGAGAATATTGTCCTTTGAAAAGCTTTACCGGAACCACCCACAGTCCCTCTCAAAACTAGTCCTGAAATGTAATTATTTGACTTGCCAAAAGCATCCTTTTCTCCACAGTAGTCCAAACCTTCCTTTGGTCCAATCTCCATGACATTAAGCAAACATTACAATCCCATTCAGAATTTTCTGTTTTTCCCAGAAGCACACTTCTGGCTACTACTGAGCTAGACAGGGTAAGAAGTACTAGTAGCCACACGTTCATCAACCACCTTTTATTTTATACTTCCTCCAAGAAAAGCATGTTTCTTGAAACAAATTATGCAACATTTCTGACAGACGAAAATTGAAGCAAAGCTCAGCAGGACTCATCAGTTCTCAGTAAAGACTAAATAGCATAGTGAGCTATTTCGAATGCTCACTTAAAGGTGTTGTTGGTTTTTTTTTTTTAAATATGCATATAGATACCTTTAATTAACATATTCTACTGTTTTATCTTGAGTAACTAAAGGCAAATAGCAGCTGTCAAAATCAGAGAACAAAAAGTCTTTGTGAAATATTGATATTTTGTGATTTGCCACTAGCACACAATATATTATATCTACCATATCTTTCTGATATTTCAGACCAAATTGTACTATATAGGACCTGAGCTCCAGTGCCATTTTTTGTATTCCTCCACGTATCAGGAGAAATCAGTCCCACTACTCTAGCATAAAAATCTATGGTATCTTGAAATAAAGAGAAAAAAGGAGAAAGAGGAAAAGAGGTGCCTCATGGTCCTTGTGCATGTAACACAAAGAAGAATTTGCAATTTTGATTCGCCAGTTAGAATCAGAGGCAACTGGAAGGAAAGTTCAGTAGCACTCCAAACATTATCTACTTTGTATTTTCTCTTAAAAAAAAAATCTACTTTAAATTGTCAACGGAACCAAAAGATACACAGCACACATTTTATAAATGCTTATCTTCAGTGTCAGCATCTATTCACCATTGTGTATGCTTTGAAATGGATGGTGTCTATTCTCCATCATTTCTTTTTTCCGGTTTTAGAATTACAATCAGATTCTTCAAACGCCTCACGAGACTGAGAAGAGGAAAATATTACTTGGTGGAGATGCTCAACTAGACTTGGTTGTAAGGACAAAGGATATCCCTTCTGATGTTCCCATATCTCCTTCCTGGGATCTGGTGCTTGGTCTCCTGAGGAGGATGGCTGGTTTTTTTTGTTGTTGTTGTTGTTTTTCAACTGAACACTGCTACTTCAAAGCACAATGCACTGGGTTTGATTCAGATTAGCATTTTAGCTTGCAGTAGTTTGAGGGTTGCTTGCCCTACAGATGCCAAGGATGGAGGATGCATGCAAGAATCTAGCCCTTCTTATCTCAGATGATTTGTTAAAGCTAGTTTTCTTCCCTGCAACTAAGTTCACAAAAGAAAATGCTACGAAGTAGCTACAGGTCATTTGGAGCAGACAAATAATATTCTTTCCTTTGGCCCAGGATTGTAATCAATTTACATTGATCATGCAACCTATGCTTCACAGATGGAAGCTGCTTTAAAACCCCCGAAGTCAAAAGAAATCTTCCCACTGACTTTAGTGGCTTTCAATCCAGTCCATACTCTGCAGTACAACCTGTATTTCCCCTTCAGATCAATAAGACACCAAAGAAAATATTCACTATGTAGTGCAATCTGTCCTGCTCCAACTCTGTAGCAGACAAATGGGATGCCCTTTATCGAAGCTTGCAATGAATAAATGAGACTTTGTGCAAGTTTTATATGTACATCAATGTTCATTACTTCTCAATTGATTTTCTAAGGTCCGAAATATTCCTCTACCTGTCTTTACTACATGCCCTTACTTAAGTTTCTTTGACTGCCATTCCTGGCTTTGATTCCAGGTTGAAAATTCCTTGTGTTTTTACGACTACAAGATGAAATAGTGCTATTTGCAGCCTTCACTAAAGAAGGGTGGGAAAGGGCATATGAAGGTGAATGCCGTAAAACTCATCAGCGGTTTGTAGGCCAATGAATGAGTTTACTGAATTGAATATCTGTAGCAATGGGAATTTTCAAATGAATATTACGTAATATTCACAGAAAACATAGCTTGAATCCAATCTTAGTTCTAAGTTTCAGAAATCTCTTCTTATGAATTATGTGCATTGAATCAAAGAATGAAAATCCCAGCACTACATGACCCACATAAGTTATTTAAATTATATTTAAATTTCAAAAGTAAACATTCAGGATGGCCATCTGATACTTTACAGATCAACATTTGGTCACAAGAATTATTTATTTTGAAAGATAAACTAGTTCTCACATATTCATCCTCTCTCCAGTTTGGGGATACTAGTAAAGAAAATTATAGTTTTCCATATGAAGCATTTGAAACTTTCAAGAGGTGCGCTGTAGCCTGTAGACTGATTAGTTAAGACAGTCATGACCAAACATGTGGTCCGCACATCCATTCCTGCCACGAGCTGAATTTTTTTATCTTGCAAACTCTCCACTCTCCCTTCCTTGAGGTGGTGAGAGTTCTCTTGAAGGAACCACATGCAAAACACCAGACTCTTTACTCAGCTGCTGCCCTGTGCCTCACTTCCACTTGAATGTGACTAAGCTCAAATCTTTGCAATGTGGAGGATCTGGTTTCATGCTGACTTGATGCCTTGACATGTTTTAAGTAGGAACCCTGCTGAAATCTGATGGCTGTGAGTTTTGTGCTCTCTACGATTAGAGTTGCTGTGACATCTCAAATCCACAGTGGAACGGGTGCTAAAATCATAGAACCATAGAATCATACAATCATTAGTGTTGGAAAAGACTTCTAAGATCATCTAGTCCAACCACCAGCCCATCACACCATGCCCACTGTCCATGTCCCTCAGTCCCCCACACGGTTCTTGAACACCTCCAGGGAGGGTGACTCCACCACCTGCCTGTGCCACGGCCTCATCACTCCTTCTGAGAAGAAATGTTTCCTAATACCCAACCCAAACCTCCCCTGACACAACATGAGTCCATTACCTCTCATCCCATTGCTAGTTACACAGGAGAAGACACCCACCTCGCTACAAACTCCTTTCAGATAGTGGTAGAGAGCAATAAAGCCTCCCCTGAATGTACGACCACTGCTTGGAGAGAATTGATGCTTTGGAAGCAAATGAGGATTTAGGCTGATCATGACATTATGTACTAGAAAAAAAAGGACAAACAAGAAAAGTTGAGCCAAAGCTGCTGGAAGCACCTGCAGAGACAGGAGATGCTGCTTAAACAGAATTTAAGCAATTGCTGCAGAAAATACTGGGGAAGCCTCCCGGACATTTTAAGAGGTCAAACTATATCAGAATAACTCATTCTTGCTTCAGGCTCCCTGATTTGTGCCTTTTGACATTTTTCAAGACTGACTTTAAGAGCAGATATTATTTGGGAGTGGCAGCGGCAGCAAAGTGCTCTCTTCAGTAAGTGCTTGCAATACAGAAACAGGTTGCGATGACACGATGCATTGACAGCAGCACCGAAGCTGGTAGAAGTTCTCCTCTGCCTACTTGCTGGCATTTATTCCTGCTGCCTCATTGCTGGAGTGACCTAATCTGAGAAAGAACACTCCCCATACTCATGTTTTGTCATGGGTCATGTCAGAGGCTCAAATTCTCACACAATCCTTGACACAAAATATTGTATTAGAATAATGAAGTTGTGGATATGGCTATGGTGACTAGAAACAAGAAGCCAAAGGGAAGTAAAAGGAAGAAGCATATCACATCCTTGGAAGAAAACCTGTCTAAAAAAAACTGAGGAAGACAAGATGCCCATTTTATATATGAATATATTTTCTCCTTTAGTCTGCAAGCAATTTTTCTCTCTGGATTCTAACTAATTAATACCAAGTAAATGTCTATACAGGTTGCTAAGGTACTCTTTGGAGCATTGATCCAGACACAAATCATCCTTTCTTCTTCATCCAACACTGTTCTACTTAGAGAGCAAATCTCACTGCAGTATTAATTACGAAGCCTTTACTGCAAACTACATTCTACAGAGAGAATGGAAATTTCAAGGGGCTCTGTTTTGCTGCTGGCTCGGTGCTAACATACCGGAATCCTAATCTGGATTGGAATTCTCAGCTATGATAAACACACAAGTAACTACAAAAATATTAACTTCAGTAACTACAGTACCCTTATTCTGATAGTTCTCAATCCAAGAATACAAGACCCAAAGATGTCAGAAGAAAATTTAAACACTTCATTTTAAACAGTGCTGTATTGAGAACAGACTTACACCGATACTAAAATACTTTCAGCACTGGATTGCAGCATAATGGTCAACTGTCTCTAACAGTGTTCTGTGAATCACGTTAGTCATACTGTCGACTGCTAAAAGCTAGAACAAATTAATTTCAATTCCACAGCGTTTGCTTGGTAAGATTTTCCACTGTAAGTGTGCTCTTTTGTTTGTTTGTTTGTTTGCTTTTTTATTGTTTGCTTTTTTTTGGTGTTATTTTTAAAGCACTTGCTGTTTCAGGTTTTTCTGGCAAATAGTGCTGAACTCATTCAGTCTATTTGCCAGAGTTAATGTCACTGCAGCTTTAGTTTTACAAAGAACACTATTTTTCTGTTTCTCTGTTAATCTTGGCCTGAAAAGACCACACATAACCCTTCCCAACTGAACAGTTTAGGCTTTGTTCCTTTGTTTGGGTTACACTATTAATCTGCTAGGTCGATAGCAAAAATGTGTGAGCTGCTAGTGTGCCAGATGATTGACAGGCAATTAGCAGGTTCTAGAGAACCGTGCTTTGAATTCCGCAGATCCATGACTACATAGGGAAGCAGAGGCTGCTGATCTGACTTTTTTGTAAACTTTTGCTGCAATAATAAAAATGAGACTTTTAAAAGAATTAATGCAGCTATTCTCAGGAGCTTCATCTGCTAGAAACTGGCAAAACTGAATCAGAAGTTTAAAGAACTCCACTGTATGCAAATAATTAACCTGTAGCTATTCAGATCTCTCAGAAAATAAGGCTTGCAAAGCAGCACAAGCGTTTAATTTTTCACGATGAGCAAGGAAACTTCCTCATGAAAAAAAAATTTGGGAGAAGTTTTTTTGCCAGTTTTTGTGGAAAAGATGTGTACTCTATGAACAAATAATTTTTCATGCTTGATTTTTTTTTTTTTTGAAGGTTCTAATTTTTTTCTGTGTTCTTCATTTGTTTCTAAGAAGATATCTAGTTTCTCTGCTGTTAGCTCTAATAGTATGAACAGCATCCTAGAATGACCTCCGCGCACTGTTGACTGATACACATTCACACGCACATGCACACCAAAGCACTGCCCACTCACCAATTTCAGCATTTTTGTAGAGAGGTTGGAACTTGCTCAGCTGCCACCAAGATGGTTGGTTACACCTTTACCTACTCACATTTCATGCACATAAATCTGGACAGAAGCATCATAGGGAAAAATCATAAATTCATTACTTTCTAGCTGTTTTGACAATGTGAGAACAGTTGGACTAAGTCCTGTGGTAGCAGCAGTGGTGGACTAAACACCTCTCTGACACTGAGAGCCCACAAACACACACATATTTGAGTGTAACTGCATGTAGAGAGGGAGAACTCTGCCCAGCCACTTTTCCCACATCTGCTGAAAAGCCATCTTTTGTATAGTCACAGAGCAGTCGAAATCTTGAAGGGGTTAGCTTTTGTCAATAGAATCAAGAATTGCAAGCTGCAAATAGCATCAAACCCAATTAATAGAGGGCACTTTTCCAAGAGAAAGACTTGAGCTGAGGGCAGTCTGGATTTGCACCTATGGTTCCCAGGAGAACAGGCCATTCTTAAACCTGAGGCCTAAGCCACCATGTTGTCACACTCATGGCTTTAAAAGCAGCCATAAAGAGAAGTGCGTGACAATTACAAGGTGTTTGGTAAAGGTATAATGACATAGCACTTCAGTCAGGTAAAAGTTGTTTTCAAACAAACGGAGCACAATCTGTTCACACTTAAGCGTCTCAGAACAGCTTTGCCTGCTCCTCTGCTAAGTTGCTGTAAAACAGCCTGCATGATCTTTTACGTAAAAAAGCGTTTAAAAATCAGAATTATTAAGTAGTTTTTCTTTTAATCCAACAGCTGCAAAGCTTCTCAAATGTTTCACAGTGAAAATAATTTTCTCCAGATAGGACTTAATTCATTACACGAATCCCTTGTAGCTTCCCCTCAAGCAAATTTTATTGATGCAATCCTGTTAGTTGTTTCCAATTAGGCCTTGGAAATTAGGGATTCTAAACATTTCCATTAGAAATTCTTGATATTAGTCTAACCAGTTGTTACACATCTTTACAGCAGGCATACTTCTTATTTCAAAAGATGGTAACCAACAGATCCTGAAATAAATGTTTTTTTTTTTCTTGTAGATTAAAGAGAATAAATGGGAATGGATAAAAAGAAAAAGTCTGTCTGATTAGGAAAGAAGGAGCATATTTTTCAGTTGCTATTCATTTCACTTTTTCTCAGGCATTTTCATTTCTGAGCTATCTGCTGAAAAACATCACCCCAGTCCTATTATTCCAAGCTAAGTGTAATGTTCATCATTGCTTCCCTATTCTCTTACCTTCCAAGTGGCTCAGAAGAAATTATTCAAAAAAGTTAAAGCTTTACAACCTGAATACATTTAAGTACTTTAAATAATGCTAATATTGTAAAAATCCTAGTAAAAAGCCAAATATTACTTGTTCTCAATTAAAGGAATTAAGATAATGGCTGGTTTCATCTCCCGAGATAGCTCTTATAACAGAAACTTGCAGCTGAAGGTGAGTATTTAGAGCCACAGAAGCTCTGAGTCACTCAGAAAATATTCTTCTTATTTAGGAAGGCACTTATGAATCCACTCATCTCTGTTATATACCAAGGCTTCTCTGCTACACAGAAATTCTTTTGTACCCTGCTGCATTGTTATGATTTATTTTAGTTATAGAGTTTCATACTCACCAAGAGATGAAGCCACCTTGGCATCTAATACTGAACTGTGGCATGACTAAGGACCACCCCAAATCCCAGTGTGCCCCATCCAGATTAAATTTTCTTTCACTCCCTTCAGGACAGGGTTTTAGTTACCATAGGATTTTAAAGCTTGGAAAAGTCCACTAAGATCACCTAGCCCAACCACCAGCGCATCACCACCATGCCCACTAACCACAGCACAGAGGTGCTCAGAAGATACCGTAGTGGCCAAAAGCACCTCCAAATATGCTATACAGGCCGACATTCCTCTCAGGGAGCCAGCAGTAATTGAACAGATCTTTTGGGAGCTTTGTCACATTTTTCACCCTTGAAACTTGGCTCTGGGTCTGTTTCTTCTGCAGACAGGAAGGGCATTTCGTTCTCCAGGGTTTCTCTTGTCCTGAAGTGGGACAGCAGGCTCCCTCTCTCCCTTTTGTGCAGAAAAAGATTAACTCTCATTCAGAGTACAATGTAAACTCGTGCTGCCCTGTTATACAGCCTGTTCAGCGCGATGTAACACATATGGTAGGTACCACTAAAGTAACCATACTCACACACACAAAACAGTTCTCCTGTCTGTCCCAATATTCATACGCGATGTGTTTCAGCCATATCATCTTTCAGCATCTTCAACTGAAAGGCGCTGAATGTTTATGCTCCCTCTGGGGCAGGCTGCAGGGCAGTCATGCAGCGTCTGCATGAGCAACGCAGTCAGGAATCAAACCCACTCTTGAAATGCAAAATCGTCCTTCATCTGTCCCAGGATATGCTGCTTCCACCAAGGTAGATCCATCATGGTGAAAGTATTAACTGTAAAGTTAAACTGAAAAGTCGTGAAACTTAGCTCTCCTGTAGGATGTAATGCTTGTCAGATATCAGATTCCATACACACACCAGGCTTTTTTTGGATACTTGAATGATTCAAAGCCCTCTTTGAAGCTACTGTGTTTGAAAAGCTAGAGTACTTTTCATCAAGAGCGCCAGGAAGTCATTAAGACAGTAGAACAATCTTTTATATTTCCAAAATCCCATCACTCCCACACATTTAACACACAAACATCTCCTTGGGAAGTACTCCTTAAAGGCACAGAAATAAATAAGGCATACAACCCATAGGCAAACACCAAAACCAACAACTTAAAATAAGATTTTTGCAGTGTTCCAAAGAGTTTTACGTTTATTTAAATCCATAAATCAAGAACACATTATTTTAGTAAAGCAACACCCACTGAGCAACACCCACTGGGCATTTTCATTACTTCAGCTGCTTTTGCCTCAGTTTGTACACTAGAGATTTCAGCATCACTTACTCATGTTCAAGCTGCATTTTGGTAGGAACAAACTTGGGCTTGTACACCATCCTCCACAAATTTCCTTTTGCGTGTAGCATGCCATACATCCAGCCACACATCATCTGGTTCAGTGGCACAGCACAGATCTACTTTTATGGCAGATACCAAACATATGGTGAGATGCAGGTCAAGACCACCAAGTCAGCTGGGACAACTTTAGTAGACCAAGGGCACACACCAGTTCAGTGACCCTATCATTAAGTGCATTTGGTGAGAATGGTTAGCATCAGGTACCATCACCTTGTACTTTATTGCTTGCCCTGGTAAAACAGTGTGCCTCTCTGATCTTTCATCAACACATAGGCATGCAGATAACCTTCAGTTTGGGCTCCAAGCACCGGTTAAACCATTGAAAAAAATGTTCCCTTAAAGCCACACTCACTGAAATGGTCATTTAACGCAGACTTTAAGAAATACACCTTCACCTCTGGTCTGCTCTCTCACTCTCCGGTGGCTGCATGTTCCTGTTCCCTGTCAACTTCCTCCCTTATTGTACTTGCATTTCAGAAGGAAACAAACCTTCAAACAACCCCATCCTCCACCCCTTGTCACCCATCCCACTCCCTCTCCGCTCTGAATTCCTTTGCCATTACTTGATTTCCACTTTGTGCTCCCCACCCTCCTGCAGGTACTCAGTCACTACCAAAGCCACAGACTTTTGTCTCCAGTTTTCCTATTGCTTTCTGCTGACTGCTCCTTCTTTCCACTGCTGCCCGCTTACATGACCGGAATCCAGCGATGCAAGGATGACAGTGTTTTTCTGAACAGCAGAAATAACACCATGGCATATCTTTAGTATATAAAACACACTTCTTCCGTCTTCGCAATGGTTCGAAACCAGCCTCTATCTTTTCAGTGTGAAAAGTAGCCCAACTTTCAGAATCAAAACAGAAAAAAATGATAATTGTTACTGGAAATGTGAAAAAGAAACTTGTACATAATAAATTTCCCCACTGGAACAAGGTGCTGAGTATAGATTCTAACTTCAACACATTGTCTTATTATTTACCACATTTAAAAATTTGGTTTTTCCTGATGTTACAATAATTGCATTTATAGAGGCATTACCGGGCTCTGGGACACACGGATGCCTTCTCTGTGCAATTCTACAGCCTGTGAAGGTAAAGGGGTGACATAAGCAAGATCTGATATCTCCCTCCCTGCAGATTTTGACAAGATCTTTTAGTAGGACTGACTGGGAGCCCAACAGAAAATCCAGGTGAGTCTCAGCTGCACAAGTATTGCACTTAGAACAAAATAGGCACATTTGATTAGTGTAACATTTTTTTTTATTATTATTTCAGTTACTTTTTCACATATAACTTCATATAAGCTACAAAAAGTGTGAAATGCAGAAATGATATTAAAACCGCAAACTCAAAAGTTTCGATAACAAAAATAAATGTGTCTTTCCCTGTTAACAATAACCATTTAAAATGAACCATATTTTGGTGGATTCATTTAATAAACATTACCATACACTTCCCAAAAATAAATAAAGAACAACATCAGAAAAAAATCAATACCATCAACAACATGAAGCATTTAGTTGTCCTTTCTTTTTTTTCCCTTAAAGACAAATTAAATTTCTAGGCACAGTTTTAGGCATTATAGAGGACACAGAGGCAATAGGTTAGTGTGCACTGCTCTGTACAAAAATACAGTCTGAATAAATTACATTGCTAGCCATAAGATTAGACTTCACTTACCAGTCAGTTCATCGCATGTTTAATAATATACAGGTACATGCTAATCCATATACATCATTTATATTTCAAACACATAGGTCTCTCTATATTTGTTTTTTAAAATTTACAAAAACTAACCGAAGTTGTGCAAGAAGTCCAGAAGAGGTGCTAGGTACTTGTCAGCACCGGACGGTATACTTTTAAGCCTAAAAAATACAAATAACTAGCCCTGCTTGCAAGTCTGCTATATATATATATTTATATATCTTCATTCATATATATTTGGATGATAAACAATGGATTTGTGTGGGGAAAAAAAAACACATCCTGCCAGTGAGATAAAGCCGAACAACTGAAATAATGATAGCATGACACAAGCATAACATTTAAAAGGAATAATCTGTTGTACAGACACACAAAGACATGTGTTGTTGTTGTTGTTTTTTTTTTGTGGTTAGAACAAAAAATAGGGTAACATCCTAGTCACTTTTCACTCAGTCCTGAAAAGCAGCATTTACCAAACAATAAGAAACTAAAGTAGCAACATAAGCTAACGAGAGGTTTCCAAGCTGATAAAGGTAGGTGCCTAAATCCGAACGCTGGATGCCCAAATGCTAACGGACCTGAGGAGTTTGAGAGGTGTGTCCTTACAGCTAACATTATGCTCTGGAGGAAAATCAGGTGCTGAGACTGAAAAATTGCTTCTCCAACTCACATATGAATGAAGAACTGTGTTATTGGCATCCATGTTTGTAGGTTTTTTTTTGCCTGAACATCATTCAAATTAAGAGCTGTGTGACTTTAGGAGTGCTGGCGATTAACCTGTGTGCGCCTTAAGGCTGACGTTTGATTTCACTCAAATTCTACATTAAAAAAAATTATCTGATAAATTAGAAGATGCGATACGGGTTCAGCACAATAACTTCCTGCCACCATAGGCATAGTACCGTGCTATGCTGGCACCAAAACACCATTCTCCTAGAAAGGTACAGCGATCTTCTCACAGTGGGCTTCTCCACGTCAGCCTAACTCCCATGCCAAACTACAACATTCTCTGTGCTGCTAAGTAACAGCAAAACTACACAGCTGTTCGGAAAGATATAGAGTTTACCGTATACCGATTATCTGCCTTAAGTCAGTCTCAGGAAGAGCAGAGTTATGAATGCTCTCTCGTGCCTGAAAAATAGTTGGACATGTTTCCCTCCCTTCTTTTTTTTTCTCCTACAATTCCTCCTAAGTGCATCTATCGTTTTGCTCTGCCTAAGCTAATTAATCACTGCTGGTTCAGGAAGGAGCGCTGATACGGAATATTCTGCTGTGATAGTAAAGACTAAACTCCTGAGAGGCACTGCGTCTTAAAAATCACCTCCACATGGCAGCAGCACTTTGAGAACAGCCTCTGAGAGGCAGTCCTGGGATAGCATGGTCCTTACAGATCCTCTGCTCTCTGGGAACTGTAGCACAAACATTAATACTGCAAACGCATTCTTAACACTGAGGCATTTGGCAGCATTTTCCCTGGAACCAGCAAAACCATTTGTGCTGAGGTGGACAAGCAACAGCAGCATATCTGCTTGTGCAGAGGCCCGCATAGAATATACTTTAAATTTCTCCATTAAAAAATAGTCATTTCTAAAGATTAGAATCTTATAAAAATATGTTCATAATTAATTGAAAATACGAAAAGAAGGAAATTGTAAACAAAAATAAAAGTGATGCGGATTAAATTCACATAGAATTTCTCTCTATTTTAACTTGGGTTCCATTTGGTGGGTACAGTCTCTGGATGCTTAAGTGGGAAGCATACCAAGCAAGGAGTAATTAGATACACATAATCATCAGCCAGTCCATTACAAACCCAGCCTTTAAAAACAAGAGATTAGCTCCTGCAGCGCTAATATTTTAATATGGACATGATTGGGCCTTGGCTATATTCTTGATTATCAGAAACACTTGCAATCTGAATAGATTTCTTTTTTAATGGTAGTTTTTCTTCCTTGTAACACGTATTTATTTATATATATATATTTTTTTACAATTTTGATTAAGTACAGAATTACATATGGAATAGAAAGTAGTTATTTCATCCACTTCTACCTTAGATTGATGTGAACTTTTATGCATTTCCCATAACACAGAGTCTGTACAAGGGCATATACAGAAGACAAATCATTTTAGGTTTATTTTGTAACACCAATCATGACTGTGGGTACTAGTCTAAGACCCCCAAGAATGCGTACAAAGTTAGTATTTTAACCACTGCACCACAGCTCCTATTACAATTTAAAGATAATTCTCTTTCTTCCTCTGCATTTATGTATGTATTATATATACTCACTTATACTAATACCTTCCAAAAATATAATCAAACTTGTTCCATATGCATTTTTTCATAATGCTGTTCAGAAGTTAAATGAGTACTTAGGAAAACTGCAATTCATTCATGCATTTTGGATGCCTTAGGGACATATAAGGTCTTTTTGTACTCCCCCTTATCTCCACCCCCCCCAACAAAATACTCAAGAGTCGAGACAACTTCCAACCACACAGTCGGAAGCACATGTCTCTGGGTTTGGACTTCCTTCAACAATCTGCTACAGCTGGCATGGTGATGTCGATTCATGAAATCCTCTCTGTCTGCGTAGTTGTTTTACTTCTCCCAGAAGACTGCTGAATGCAGATATTAGACAAGCCATTAACCAGTTACATTCACTGCCCTCGACACAGTCACTCGCAACTAATTCCTTAAGAGCTTTTCTGAGCAAGTAACAAGAGGCCAACACAGCCTATTGTAAAAGATGCCATTGCCTGCTTATCAGACATTTGAATCCTCTATGATACAGGGGAAACTTCTAAATGGAGCCTACACCAGCTGCTCCCCTGAAGGCAATAGCAGATGCTGGCCTTGCATTCGCATTCCAACTAAATTTCTCACAATGATCGCTGTCATGTAGATCCTTTGCTTGTTGTCAGGAAAAACAAAGCTTATGTATCAGCAGCTTGCAGCATCTGCCTACGTAAGATCAGCAATCCTAGTGTTTGCAGTTCTTCTAAATGGTTGTAAAAGCTGGTTACAGTGTTCACACCCAAAAGGCAAAGGCTATTTTATCAACAGAGCAGACTGGTGCTCCACAAGTGTTCTAAAAAAACGGTGAGTTAGAAAAGATGGGGGTAATCCTTCTGGTATTTTTCTTTTCATTAAATGATACTAGTAATAGTCTTCATAGTTCTTAGGGTTCAGACAATAAAGAATGGCACCCCCAAATGAAAATATAGTTGCACCCCAAGCCAGGCCATAGCCCCAGTTGAACTCATGGTATATTTTCAAGCTGACTGTTTCGATGAACTTGATTGGGTAGAGGACTAAGCTGCACACCTGAAGAACAACTGAAAGAGAAACAAACCAGATGTCAGAAGAGGCCTTAATACATTTCCATAAAACCACCACAAAAACAAAATTCACATTTCCAAATGCTCTCGGTGCAGTTTTGTCTAGTAAGTACTGCCCTTTTTGAGTAGTACATATATATGCCTACACACACATATATATGCTTATATATAATATTCATATACATCATGTACACAACCTTTACTTCATCCGAAGAACAGAGCAGTTCTTGCATATTCCTCTGATGATGAAAAAATGTTATCGTTACGGTATAAAAACAATCCATCAGGTGTCTGGTAAATAAATGGTGAAAACAATCTTTTTCCAATTCTTTTCTGTCTCTCCTCATTGTATTTCGGTCTGGAGTCATTATTCCCTCTGTAGTAACAAACCTAAGATCACTTGTTCCGTGCCTATTAAAACTAAGTCAAAACAATGAGAAGCAAGAATAAATGAATATTAAAAAATAAAGCTCAGAATCAAATCATTTACTTAGCCTAACAGTAATTAATTGCAGTAGGTGATCCATATTTATGTTCAGCGGAGGCTCACCAAATTACCTGTTTCACATGCATTACCGTGTAGTGTAATCAGAATTAATGATATTACTGCACAGAATACCAAGGAATCCATAAAGTTTGATCAATCACTGAACTTCCCACTGGCAAAACATTTCCTTGTATTATGAATTTAGAGGGTGGGTCAGAGATGTTTCATGCTGAAAAAAGTTAATAAAACAGATCAAATCCAAGGCATGAAAAAGCTTAAAACCATTAGTTTTTACAGCACTGTCTCTGAGAGTGCCAGATCTCATGCAGCCTGATCCACACTACTGCAGAGAAATTGAGCACACTTGGCTATTACGTTACATCAAAATAGCACAAAGTAACCTGAAAAGGAAAATGCAGATGAAGAACCCCAATTTTCATACAAAGAATTCAGTTTCATCGGTGTCCGTTCTCTTTTAAAGTCAGGCATACCGCTGACAGCATAATTGGGACAGCAGTCTCCAGAGTAAGCAGCTGAAAATTATACTTAGTTTGAAGTATGAGAACAAGATACATGATTTAGTGATTCTCTAGGCTTCTAGCTCAGCCATCTACAAATGACTAACCATCACAGGAACATATAAAAACTTTTTTTAACCTTCAAATTCAAGATATGGCTCCCTTCCAGCATTTAGCACAACCAAATTATAAAGACTTCAGTGCAAGACTTCCCCTACAGACTGCCATCTCTCTGATGTGCTCAGGGTGAGTACATCCACAAAGCAGAGCACATGCTTAAGCATTTGCAGGCCTGGGACATATTCTAATGAAAGTTCAATAGTGTGTAATATAATGCCATAATGACGACATTAACATCGATTGGGTAATTTTTTTTTTATTTTTTTTTTTTTTTTTTTTTTAAGAGTTTACAAGGTATTTTAAAAAGAACAAGCACTCTTTATAGAATTTTTATAAAGCCAGTGGACAGCAAATAATAAGACCACTTGGGCCTACAGAAGCCCTTTCGAAATTACACGGAGAAACTGCAGGAAAATAATGGTAATTACATCCATGTTGGTTGAACATTTTGCACACCTGAAAACCATCATTTTCCTTTTAATTCCCACATGCCCTATTTAGTGCTGTCAAACTGTCACCGTCCATTATGCACCTGGAGACTAATGCTCTCCTATCCTCACGATGTGGACTGCAAGGAGGAGAGGACTTTTAGAACTCGCTACATACGCTGATAACACTGTGTAAAACACCCACTGGAAATTCATCCCTGCCTAGCAGCCAGTTAGCTTACAGACTAGTCTTTGGACTCTTCCTTGGGACTGACAAACCAAACAATGTTTAGATAGAGGATTTTCTGATGTGGGTACCAAAATCTACAGGATTTTTTTTTAATCCTAGAGTTATTGAAGTGTTACTTTGTGTTATTTCATTTTAATGTAATTTTTGCCTGCCAGCTCACAAAATACTGAGCAACACTGGAGACAGTGCATACCAGAGAAAGCTCCTACTCTTATGAAAAGATTATATATTCTAATTCTGTATAATGAGAGCATAATCACACCCAAAAACATCTCAACATACATTCACTTTTAGACACATTTTTAAGACTCAAACTCAAAGAGGATTTCCTCGGATGAATGGTTATAAGTTCATTAGTGACTTCTTGAACTGGGGCTGCAGCATCTCTGCTGGGTCAATATAGAAATTGTCCTCAGAGTGCACCTGTCTCTCTGTATCAAGTTTCGACCAAGGAAGCTCTCTACTTTTCCTCAATCTAAGTATGGGAAGCATATGGAATTTTATTCTATGGACTGGACTCATTAAAACAAAGCAAAAGAGTGGTTCCACTGAAAGAAGAACATGTCAGTGAAGGAGCAACAGCTACGACAGACAGTTTTGACATCTTTGGTGAGGTTTCCTGCTTTTGCTACTATTAGTTCAGCTACACTCCTGAAAAATTTTAAAGAAGCGTTGGTATCAACAGGTAGGCAGAAACAACCACACTGTATAACACTGCTGTCACTTTGCACTAATTTAGTGTCTTATCATTGATGCTACCAATAAAGTGGAAAAAGACCACAACAAGCTGGTGAAGTTATGAAAAATGGCCTGTATGATCCAAAAAGATCTTAAAGTCAATGCTTGCAACTACTGATCTGCTTTCAGTGAATTTAAATGGACTCCATGATACGTTGACATTTTTCCTATGGAAAGTATAGGTATTACACTTCTTGAGAAACACTGGTTCTTTCCTGTAGAAAAAAAAGGCTGCAAAAGAAATCTTAAATTAAAAATTCACTTTAAAACTCTAGCTTGAGATGACTGTTCTTTTTTGAACAGACTATTCATTTCAAGTTTAGACCCATTTTTAGAGTAATGATACTTGCAAGAGAACTGCACAGGAACAAGAATAATAGTTTTACTCTATTTACATGAAGTATGCACACATCATATTAAACATACCAAAAAAAATCACAGCAAATCATTTAAAACTAGGAAAGTATAGTTTTCATAATCTTTTTTTTCCTTTGTTAAAATGTTTAAGAGATTTGCTTATAATGTGGCTTTTCAATTAGTCCCTATTTATGAAAATCATGGTATTAGTAAGAAACTTGGGTATTTCTCCACTACTCTCAACTCTTCTTTCATTCACATATGCTTTATTAGAAACCAATGGGTGCTGCATTTTCAAGGATTAACTGACATGAAACTACTGTATAGGACGTTTTTGTACTTAATACAACCCTGTGCAATTAATTGGGAAGGAGGATGAAGAGAAAGGGAGGGGTGATTCATGCTGATTTTTTAAAATAGTGCTAACTTAGAACAGGCCACCCTACTACACAGGAAGATGAGGAATTTCAGCAGGAGACCCAGCTGACCAAGCAGGGAGTTTTTCAATGAACATGTAAGAAAGGAGCATACAAGAGCAGGAAACGAAGATTGACAAAGAGTGGGAAATATAAAAGCACTGTTTTGATGCACACATACAAAGCCAGGAAGGCTGAAGCCCAGCTGGGGCTCAACATAAAGCTGGGAAATGGCAAAAAAAAGTTAAGAAAATTTTCACAGGTGCATTAATTGCAAAATGATGTTCAGAACATGTTGGTCCAATGATGGGAAGAAAAGCCAGCCTAATGACAGATGGTAAAAACATGAAACCTTCTCCAAGATCTCCAATGGTCTTGGAAGATTTGGGAAGAATTAGGAAACTCAGCAGTTCCCTCTCTATGTCTATGGGGACAGATGGGACCGACACAAGTGTGATTAAAGAGATGGTCAATGCAATTGTGAAACTTCTCCCATCTGTGAAAAATTCAACAGCGATTGGGAGATACTCCCAATGACTGGGAAAAAAAAGGTTAAAGTTGTGCCTGGGTTTCAAAATGATTGGAAGTAAAAAATTCACAGAATTATAGGCTGGTCAGCCTCACCTCAATCCTTGGAAACATGGAGTGTACCTCCAAGCACTGGCAGAACAAGGAGGCAATCTGTAGTCAGCACGAATTCACCAGCCAAGGGCAAGGGTTCAGAAACCTGCCAAAAATGATTGAAGCCTACAGCAAAACATCCTTAAGAGGGAGATGAGGGCGCTAGGTTTATTTAGATACACAAAGAGGAGACAATTTCACAGCAGCCTACACCTACCTTGAAATGCAGCTGCAAAGATGTAGGAACAAAACTTTTTGTAGTGCCAGGAAACCCAAAATATTGGCAAAGGACACAAAACTCAGTTTCAGACATTTAAGATGGATATCAGGAAAAAAAATAAAAACCATACAGAGGCGAGTGTGACGCTAGGACAGTGTACTTGAAGGGGTTACACAATCTTATTCTTTGAGTTCTTCAAGACCAGTCAAGATAAGGCAAAGTTAACAGATCAAATGTTAGTGATTGTTCTGCTTCAACTATGAGGTTGGGCCAGATGACCTAGAGTATCCTGCCAACTAATTTCTTTGATGCTGTCATTCTTTCTGCCTTCTTGCAGCAACTTACACTACTTCCTTCACCTTAATTGTTCAGAGCACTCTGCCACTCCTTCACAATCAAATTCTGCCCTCCAACATATCTGCGGTTTTTGTAGCTTCACTGTAAGAGTAAGCTTGGCAAGTATACTTTTATTCCATGCTTCACAGTATTATAAATATAAACAACAGCACAGAACTCAAGAGTTAATCGAGCAGAATTGTGCTCTCATTTCCCGTCAGAATGTAAAGATGTGTTCTTTAAGTATTCTCCAAATATTATCTGCTTGTCATTTTTTTACTCCCTCACCCATACTTTCACCTAGCCACCATTTCTCCAGCTTACACATAAGAACACCCTGTGAAATGTGTTAAAAGCTTACTGACCCCAAAGGTTCTTCTTCTAAGACCTAATGAAATTGTTTTGGTAATGAAATTGTTTTGACACAAATCACCCACACGAAATTTCATTACCTCACAGTCAGTCAAAGTTGGGTCATAATGGGCTGAGAAGGAAGGAAATTCTTAAGACAGAGAGAACACAAGCTCTGCAGCCTCTCAAAAAGCACTGTTAAAATATAGCCCATGAACACAAACACCTTTTAAATTTCCTTTTTTGGTTGCTTTTAAGGACTCTCAACAATCGTATGTTTTCTTTCTCTTCCTAAACTTTGACTCTGTTAGCATTCATTCGGTAACCATATCACGAGATTCCCTACACTGACATGTTTAAGAGACTGGACATGGTACTTTGAGAATGCAGCTCACAGGGACAGTTTGAATCAGGAGCACTTTGATACGCCAGCAAGTATGCAATCTAGTGGTCCCTACTAAACAAAAAAACACAGAGAAGAGCTGTATGAGGACACACAGCCTACCAAGCTCAATTAAGACTGATTTTTGTTCTTCACACAACACACTGACACGAGTCAATGAGTTAACAAGCCACCATGAGATAATAACAGCTAGCAGTGAGATAATGTCTACAAACCCCACTGGACCCAAGGTAGCTCCATGCAAAAGTGTCCTGCAACTCTGCCTCTGTATGCTCCACATTTTTCCATTACTTGAGGTATCCCTGTTCCTCTCCCAATTACAGAGAGCTGATAGTGCATGGTTTAAACACACACTTCTGTCGATTATTTGCTGACTTATTCTGAGTATCTTGGCTTTATCACCTCTTCCAGTTCTGGTAACTCATTCGTCTTCCTCACCTACAAAGTCACAAACTAAAATCTGAAACCAAGATAAAGACAAAATTTTAAAAAGATACACTGAAACTAGAAGAAAAATGTCTAGAGTGAACTGCTTGGATTCTAAAGTGACTGGAGGCCACTTTTGTTCTTTCCCACAAATGCCATTAATATCTCCAGACAGCGTCCTCCTACCAGGCACCAGTAAAAGCATGCAGAGAGATGAGTTCCTAATCAGCCATACAAAATGTTTCGTGTTGTCAGTAAGCTCACAGAACAGGGTTTTCTAGCTTCACAGATGTTCTGTAAAGAACATGGGTAAAGGTTTGAACCTACAGACAGTTGCATAAGGCACAATTGTGCTGCAACCTTGACTTTCCCCTTAACTTTAGCAGTGGACTATCCTCCTGATTCTTTCAAGACATGCCAGTCCATATTCATCCTTAGAAGTATCTGAAAACAAAGATAAAATCTGTAGAAAATGAACAGCAACAATGTCAGCACCAAATCCCCAAATAATTCTCCTCAGATTTGCCAGATAATGAAGAATGAGATAGGCCGTCTTAACCTCATCGTCTCTCTTCTAACAGACTTCAGGACGTAGCAATTTAAAATACATGCACAGATATACATATACAAGAAGGCAAAGAAAGAGGTGAACACAACTTGTGAGCTACAGCATTATACATTTTCTTTTCTAATGCAAGCAAGCACTAAATCTGATTTCTCCAGTGACCAGAGGTAGGAGCTGTATCGGGGAGGGTCAGGTTGGAGATTAGGAAAAAGTTCTTTACCAGATTGTCAGGCCCTGCAACAGGCTACCCCAGGGCAGTGGTCACAGCCCCAGCTGTTGGAGTTCAAGGACCATCTGGACAACACTCTAAGACACAGGGTTTGGATTATGGGTGGTCCTTTGTGGAGCCAGGAGTTGGACTTGATGGTCCTTGTGGGTCCCTTCTAACTTGGGATATTCTAGGACTCTAAATCCCTGCCTCTTCCATAACTTTTTTAATAGACTAGAAATAATTTATGCACAGGACTAAAAATTAAGCTATAAGCCAAATAGTAAGATTTTTTTCTTCACTCTTTCCCCTCAGCACCCCCCCAGTACCAACTACCCACTGAGCCATGTGGCAAGATTGGTGTATACCTGAACAATTACTAAATTACTACACAATATTATGATAAATCAAAAACCAAATAAGAAACACCTACATAAATTCAAGAATCCCATTTCTTTGAAAGTTAAACACCCAACATGCTTTATAATGTCAAAATTAATGTTAATTTTTAAAGTAATGGCACTACTGCCTTTATTTATTCAACCAACTCAGCAATGCAACAAACAGAACAAAAAAATACAATTTCTGTTCAGAGAATCTGATCCTAGTTCGCGTTCTTTTTCTCAAAGTGAATAAAATATAACCTACTTATATTCCTTGAGCAAATAAAAGTGCATCTTAAAATGCTGTGGTTCCATCAAAGTAAGAAAAACAGCAGGGGGCAGCAGGAGCCTTCCCTAGAGCTTCCTTTCATTCCTGAATGCCCTTCATATGCCAAGTTTTTCTTTTTTCATATCCTTGTAAGTGGCTTTTTCAAATACGTCCTGAAGACTAGGTTTTGTCAATCCCTTCATTATGGACCATCAAAAGGGGCTTAAGCTGCTAGCTCCAATGCGGATGTGAGCGACAGGATGAAGACACACCTTTCCTGGTGAATCTCGGGAGAAATAGAAACAGCCGTGCTGCCTAAGCCCTAGAACACCAGAATCCATGAAAGGAGATGATTTGATATTGTAATTATACCTCACTGGAACAGTGTCACATACAATTCATATGTATAAGTCTCCCTGAAGATTTTGCATCTGTCTAGATAAACTGTTCCACCCTGACGTTCTTAAAAGCCAAATAGGGACCACAGGGTGACAGTTTGTTAAATTAACAATGAAGGAAACAAAAATGACACAATGAAATAAATTCCTCCAGTGGTACAGGGGCATATATAAACACCCTGCAACATATTTATTTCCACATTTAGTGCTTCAAGGGTTCACATGCAAGCATTTGTTTTTCTACTTTAAAATTGTAAAAGAATGCTAAAATACCAGAAAAGGCTTTGTATGAAGAATAAGACTGGGGCCATCAAGCTGCACAAAGTCAGACTAAAAATGGTACTTAAATGGGTTTATCCTCTGTAGTTTCCCCCGCTGCACGTACTTCACCAGACACAAAATATAATGCCAATAAACGTTTCTGAACTATGTGATAGTGCAATTGCAAAGCTGATTAATACCTTGCAGAATTGGTATCCTCAAAAACCTCATAGGACTTAAAGAAGTAAACCAAGTGCCTCTAAATCAGTATGCAGAACCAGGAACACCATCTTTTGCAAAAGTAAACTGCACTCATGAAATTTTCATTATAGTGCTGGTAAACTGCTTACCTGCAGCAAAGAGCATGACTGCAACTGGTCTGTAGAATCGTCTCCGAGATCCCACACAGATAGAGATCAGGCCAACCAGGAAAGCTATGAGAATGATGGCAGCACCACCCAACAGCAGAGCGAGAGTAGCTATCTGCCAGTCTGTGTGGAAAAGAGAGAAAGAAAAATACAAATCAGTTGCAAGAAAACAAGCCCAGGGGCTTGGGATAAACATCAGAATACAAAGAACACAGAGCCTGCACCAAAGCTTGGGTAAATACACAGCTACCCTTTGGGTTTCTTTCTTCCTAATTAGCAAAACACCTTTATACAACAGATGTGATTCAAGAGCAAAGCGCCGCAACCTCCCACACATTTTCAAGGCTTAGTTGGCCTCATTGGGATTTTAGCTTGAGGAAGACTGAATAATTTGGTAGCTTGGTTTTGCCCAATTTAGAATGAGGAATTGAGGCTGGGCCAGGATCAGTTAGCATGTGTTAGCTGACCCCAGCTAAGTGCTGTAACTTTCTCAGAGAATAGGGTGAAAGTCAAACCTCTGCTTGAGCTGATTGGGGTGGCATAGGAAGGGAAATGGAGAGGCTGATCATGGAGGCAGCAAGGCCGAGTAACAGGAATAACAAAACTAAAGGAAGGAGATGCTAAAAGGAAGGGAAAATAAATCATTTTTAATACTAAAAAAAAAAAAAAAAAAGGATGTTAAGCCCTTATAAGAGCAGTAATGTTCATTAGATGCACAGAGTCAAATCTGAAATCCATTCTGAAGCGTCAGATATCCTTAAGAGTCAATTTTACTTTTCTTCTCCCGAAAGCAACTTCTTGATCTGACCCCGTGTATTTGCTAGCTATTTTCATGCATTATGGATGCAGTTATAAACAACGTCCTTGAAGTCTCAGATAATATAAAAACAAAATCATTTTGTAATCAGATGGCCACCAAGGATCTACAGAACATCTAGCTTAAAAGCTTCTGTAAGGCCTTAGAGAAGCACACGATTCATGCTGCCTCTCTCTGCAGCTCTCTTAAGACCCTGTTTCCCTGCAATCGTGGGCTTCAAGAAAAGCAATCCAATTACTATTTATCACTACTGTTTTTTACTTTAAGGAAGATCCATAATCAGCTTATGAGAAAAGGACCTATGGATTCGATACATCTCATTACTTTGAATGTACTAGCATGCATACAGTGTTCAGAATGAAAAGGCTAAACGTGTTACATAGTTCAAAGAAAATGACAAGATTAATTATTCTCAGAATAAATGAAGAGATTTTAAGGTTACTAAGAACAGCAGCAATAAAAATCCACATTCTTTTTTCGAGAAGATCAAAATTGTGTGTTTAAAAATAAAAACAAACAAGAAAAAACAACCAACCAAGAGTACAGCTGGTTTCAACAGGGACCTAATCTGCTGAAGATACCTACAGTGCAGCTGTGGGCTTTGGAAATGGAAGATTTGCAGCTATAATCACAAAAAGCCACTGCACACTATATGAAAAAGGATAAAAGAGAAAAATGAAGAAACTGAACTAAAGAGATAGAAAAGCAATTCTAAAAGAGAAAGTTATTTTAAACGTGTGTTTGAGTTCACACATTTTTTCTTGTCTGTTTTTTCTAGACATGTTGTTTATTAATACTCTAATTACTAAGTATTCAGGCTTCCAAGTTTTGTTACTGGGCCAAGGCTGGATACAATCCTTCATTCTCCTACCTTCAGCATGCAATCTAAAACAGCAGTTTGCTGTGTCATAGCATCACATAAAGGATTGGCCTGGGAAGGACCTTAAAGCCCACTTAGTTCCAACCCACCAGCTCAGACTGTTCAGGGCCCAATCCAACCTGACCTTGAGCACCTCCAAGGATGAAGTAGCCACAGCTTCTTGGGGTAGCCTGTGCCAGGGTCTCACCACCCTCTGGGTTAGGAATTTCTTCCTTGTATCTAATCTAAATCTCCCCTCTTTTACTTTAAAAACATGTCCTGCTGCTTTACTCTTCATGGATGGAAATATGATTTTAGTTACAGATTGGAATGCTATGAGAAGTGGTTTCTAACTTTGACATGATACTTCAAAAACACTAAGCAGTTAGTTCAGCGATGATTTAGACCGTATTCCGCCAATATCAGAGTGCGTTATGGATAGAAAATACAGAAATAAATAAACAGAACAAACCATTTTGGAACACCCTGAAAGAAATCTTTGCACTTAAGAACTGCACAAATATAAAGACTAGACAAATCCATCTCATCCCAAAGTTAAAAGCCATACAAATGTGATAAGTCAAAGTGCCAGATGGGAAAACTAAAAGCCCAACATTTTTGAAAGCCACAACAAATAATAAAATGTTAAATGGCATGTGGTCAGTGAGAGGATAACAAGTCTAATGCAAATAAAATGTGTGCGAGATGCAAGTAGTAAATAAATGGGAAGACCTTTGAGTACGCTACTGCTTCCCAAAACAAGACCACCAATCAAGTAAAAATAACGAAGGCAAAGATGATGGAAGCAAGAGATTAGAATATAATTTAGTTCCCAGAACAGACCTGACAGTGGATTTTAGAAAGGTTAAACAATAAGCCACCTTACTATAGTACTGATGTGGGTGGTAAAAGCACAAACCAGCGTCAAAAAACACCTACACACTCAACTAAAAGAGAAATGACTTAGTCAAACAAAATTAGTTTCTAGAATAAGAGAACCTCATCATCGATGTTGGCAGGAGGACCGATATGAGGTTATGCTCCACACTACTGAGGATTAGGTATTTAACATTGTGTTCTGGGCCAAAACATCTGGAATTGGCTTCTTTCTTTTCCCCTGTAGTTCCAACTTCCATTCATGGGAGCATACAATGCTGCCAGCCTTTATCTAGAGCTGCAATAGAGGGATTCTGTTTAAAGAACACTGTGGAAGTCATTCCAGTCAGATAACAGTCAGACATTACTGCATAAATAATACTGGACTGAGTTTTCCTATATTGCCTATCATGAAACTGTACACTTAAATCTCCTCGTTGTCTCAGAAACACTTTAACTTTCAATTCTGAAAGCCTTCAGAGCTGGTGACAAAACAAAACTTATGTTGCATGAAGTAACACCTTCTTTCTGCGAGGACTTTCTACTTAACAGCATTTCTTTTTTTTTAATGCAAGAGAAAAGAAACATACAAAGATAACTGAACCACTACCTCTGAAAGAAGAACACTCTCTAAGATAAGATAGCTATAACAAAATGAACGCAGCAATCACACTTTCCTACAACAAATATCAGTAGTTTCCTCAGACTGCCCAGCATCAAAATGAGAACAGCATATTTCTCCTTTACATGGTGTTACCAGTACACATAACACAACTGTCATCAGCCTACTTTAAAGGTATCCAAAATACGCTTGCACGATTTCTGAGCAAGGGAAAACCTTGCAAACAAGTTACTGTACTCACTTCTGAAGACTCAGCAGTTCAGTTCATGCAGGGATTAAAAAATGTGTGTGAAAATGAGCAAATTGGGACTTTAAAGATGACCATTATCAGTCTTCTGGATTCAAAACACACAATATTTTAACACTTCAAGAACTCACAAATATTTTTCACTGTGCAACAACTATCTAAGTAAAAATGCCAGTAACCAGTAAAATTTCACTGCCACAAATTCTTAAAAAACTTTTAGATGCTAAAAGATGCAGACATGCCAAAATTAAGCTGCTTTGTTGTTTTACACCTGCAGAGACAACAGAATAGGTCTAAATTGAATTCTTTTGATTCTCAGGATTTAAGTAATCTGAAGAACGAGAATCTTTTTTTTTTTTTTTTTTTTAAACATCTTTTAAGATGTAAAAGGGTTCAAGACAGATTTCTTAAGAAAAGCCTCATTTAACTTATAGACTCATAGAAGGTTTTAGGTTGGAGGTTTTAGGTCCCACAGACCAGGTTGCCCAAAGCCCCATCCAGCCTGGCCTTGAATGCTTTTAGAGAGGGGGCATCCACAACCTCGCTGGGCAACCTGTTCCAGTGTCTCACCACCCTTACAGTAAAGAATTTCTTCCTACTATCTAGTCTAAATCTACCCTCTTACAGTTTAAAACCTTTTCCCCTTGTCCTGTTGCTACATACCCTTGTAAAAAGTCCTTCCCCAGCTTTCCTGTAGGCTCCCTTCAGGTTCTGGAAGGCCACTAAAAGTTCCCTCCGGAGCCTTCACTTCTCCAGGTTGAAGAGCCCCAGCTCTCTCAGCCTGTCCTCACAGGGGAGGTGCTTCGGCCCTCTGATCATCTTTGTGGCTCTCCTCTGGACCTGCTCCAAAAGTTCCATGTCCTTCTTGTGTTGGGGAACCCAGAACTGGATGCAGTACTTCAGGTGGGTTCTCACGAGAGCAGAGTAGAGGGGCAGAATCACCTCAATATATAACAACTGTTTTGCACTGCCCAGGAAGCATTACAATGTGAACACCACAATACCGTAGGAAACACATACCTTCAGTTCTGATGGTGATGATAACATCTGCATAATTGTTATTATAACAGACTGCCTGTTAGTTTAAGGATGTGGGTCTCTGTATTTGAGTATGTATGTAAATCTGAACCCAGGCACTTCATACGTCAAAACACTTATGGTATAAAATTCATAAAAACTACTACCTTGAGTTAAAAAATATTCTTATATATGATTACATTTCAGTTAATTGTTCAAACATAACTAAGTGCCCTTTTATAAATACAGACTGATTGCATATCTCTTTGGAACTCTACCTGTTTCTTAATAATATGAAAATCACATTAATTTTCACGCTGAAAGATGAGACTTTTCCTCTCTTCGTCCCTCCAAATGAAATGACCTAAAGCTTTGATAGTATATTCACTTTTAATTAGAAGCAGCTCTATCTGCTCTATTTCTTGGGCAAAATAGTACTTTGGTACCATGTTAAAATCAGAAAGTCATAAAAGGATGGAAAAAACTTTAAGCTCTACATTGTTTATTTAAAAAAAAATAGATCATTTGTTAACATGAGAAAGAGCAGGGCAAATAGCTGGCATAGTCAGTTATCATACTTTTGGTGAATTCTCGAGAAGTTGAATATTCCCTGTATAAGGTATTCCATGGTAAGAAGTTGTAGAAGTAAAAACATATTGTTGGAACGTGAGAAGTATTTTGTACATATGGCTCTTCCAGGAAACGCGAGTAAAGGGAATGCATCTCTTAAAAAGCATTCAAGTACTCCATTCTTTCAACAGAGGTTCTCCACACAGACCTCTCCTCACAGAGGCTGAAGAAAGAAAGTACACACATTTGTTACAAGCTGGAAGTAATGAAAGACCTTCTAACACTAAACAAAACCTTTGTGAGAAAAAAAAAAAAAACAAATGAAAGCCCCTAAAACACTCTAAAGTCCATTTTCTGACTCACTGCAAAGCTTCTACTTAGCCTGTTCTCAGTCAATATACATTCCCTAAATTGTATTGTAGCACTTAAGTTAAAAGTACGTGTCAAGTAAATCAGAAAGTTGAGGTACCCATGCATCAGGAATTAAACATAATCCACTGAATATCATTATCAGCTATATAAGATTGCAATAGATATTCCCAATTGCTTCACATTCAGAATTATTTTTAAGGTTATCAACAATCATCAACTTAGCTATCAAAAAGCTAACAAAAGTTTTAAAAGTGGGATGGTTATATAAAAAGTCAAGGGAGAATCTAGTTTCTAAAAGTATATTTGTTGCATGATGCTCTTTTTTCAGCATTAGCAGATGTATTTTAGTGCTGAGATGTTGACTTCCGTAGGCCAAACTTCATCATATTCAGTCAAAATACTGAAGTTAAAAAAAAACCATTTCAATAGCAATTAAGATCTTACACAAAATTAATGCATCTACAAAGAAGCCAACTCTTTGGAAGCTCACCTGGGATGAAAAAAAGTGGTTTTGTTTGTTTTAAAAAAGGAGATGGTCAGATGAATTCTGCTTTTACCTAATGTTCAAGCAAACAAAAAAAGCACAAGAAAAAAAAACTCGTTTGGCTGCTAAAAGGATGAAGAGCAAAACAGCTAAACCTGAAAGTACAATGTTCTTAAGCTATTCGGTCTCTATTCCTCCACTCTTGTACAGCAAACACAAGTACAGCCCACTGAGTGTCTGTAGTCTACACTTCCACACACTACAAAGAGAAACACCTTCTGGCAGGATCCATACTAAATTTCCATTAAGTTGCTCTGGCCACAACTTTCCACAGTGAAGCCTTATACAAAATAAAAATAACTCAATATTTTTTACTCTTTGACAGTTTGCATAGTATTCTTACCATTATTAGTTGCTGCCTAGAGGCACTTTCATCTTTTGCACTTTCTGAAGTATGAAAATTGTCCATGCAGGTACTATTAGGCAGAGCTGTGGCAACCAGCCAGCTGTAGCTGAGTGCATCCATTTCTTAACACAAAACTCAGACATGTCTTCAAGACAGTCCTCTACTTGTGATGTTAGTGTGAATTTGAACATATAACTATGTGAGGTCTCATATATGAAAAGAAGCTGCCTAGGGAAGAGCCAAAACAATTTTCTGCTTCTTTTTCAATAGAAGATTGATGTACTGTGCTAATATCTTAGAACTTGGTCTTCATCTGCACACAAAACCCTGGAGTCTTGCACAACACAGGCGGGCTTAACAGTGAGTTTTTCACATACTTCTAATTTATCAGAATTTTGGCAACATCCAAACAGAAATTTGAGCATTTTAAGCTGGATGCCAAAATCCTTAAGTGCCTCCTAAGGATAATTCAGAGGTTCCAGATAAGGCATCAGTCACTTTCAATTTATGGTACAAGCAGCTTGTAGGATGGTTTAATGCCTCTGATGCTGGGTGGAAAGCCATTTAGAGCCAGTCAAAGAAAAAAAAATGAATATGCACAGATGTGTCCAAAAACAGCTAACTGGAGCAGAATCAGGGATACCTGTGTCTTACTGAGACACAGGATATTAATGAAAGAATGGCAAGTGTCTCCTTAATTGCAATATAGAATCATAGAATCCTTAAGAGTTGGAAGGGACTTCTGAAGATCATCCAAGTCCAACTCCCCTACAACGAACAGGGACATTACAGATAGATCAGGTTGCCCAGTGACTGATCCAGCCTCACCTTGAAAGTCTCCAGGGATGTGGCATCAACCACATCCTAGGGGCTAGAGGAATTCTCAGAAACAGCACATCTTTCCCTCATCTCCAGACTTGAACTTCTGCTCCCATTTCCCAGAAGAATTTTTTAATTACTATGTTTGACTGAAACCACTCTCTTCTTCCATCTTGTAGAACCAAGCTAGAAAAATATAAACAAGACCTACAAGATGTGTGAGCAAACAGATGTGAGGAAGGTGAACTTGTGCCTTGCTTTGAAGTCAGTCTTACATTAACTGGTCTGTCCAAACCTTGCCACGAGGAAGCCCAGATTCTCCCAGCTCTTAGGGAAAAGTCCTCAGCAATCACTTATCACCTGAGTGAGAGGGACACAATGCGGTTTCTCATTCTACTCTTCGCCAGAGCAAGGTAACTGATCAGAGGGAGAGGCTGGCTCTATTCCACGTTAGGGAACAGCCTGTTGGAATGACCCTCCCAAGAGGCAGTTGCTCCAGTATCTAGCTTCCTCAGCCTGGGAAGCACTTGCTAGACCAGGGTCCTGAACAAACATCCACTGTGCAGATACATGACATGCTACAGGAAGCATTTTAAGCTACACCACTGCCCACACAGATCTGTTGGGAATGATGGTGGCAGACCAGGCAGCTCTCCATCTACATTCCAGTGCCCAGCAAAGCGCCATGTCTTCTACCTCAGGATGCGGCTGAGCGGGCAGGGAACATTTGGGTTCCCAGAGAAGTCAGTGGCACACAAAGCAGATATAGCCTCAGTTTCTCAGAATGGTCTCTACAGTAGACTTGCATGAGATATACATTGCGTTCATCTGATGCTTCTGTTCAGCTGCTGTGTTACACAGTCTGCGTGTGGCCCTGAGACTACTGGACTCAAACTTTGCAAGCTTTGACACCGTGGCAAGTTTTGTCCTTAGGCCCTGCAGGAGATCAAACTGAACAACAAAAGCAATAAAAATATGGTAACCACCTCTGCTGCTGCTGCTGTTGTGCAAAGGAGACAGATTTTCAAGACAAGATGGACTAATGCCTGAGGGGTTACAGATGTATGAGAGACTTAAAACATAGCAGGTGCTTGCTCCTCTGCTCACTGACAGACATATCTCCTGAAGATTAAGGATTACTTTCCTTATTTATAAAAAATACACACTTTGGGAGGTTTTAGGAAACCTCCTCTCTGAGTCATAGCCTGCCTGCAATTCTAAAATCACCAAGTAAAACTCTTTATATGAAGTACGTCTTTGAATAGAGTCAAGCGCTGCCATTATATAGATCTTTATTTTATTATTTAAAGGCAACACACGTTGCATATCACTTTTGCCAACAGATGACTTCAAGACTAGTGCAGCATTACAGAAAAATCATAATAATCTATAATTCATTCACAGAATAACACAACATGTACTTGGGTATTCCTTCCCTTGGATACATGGCATTCCTCTGAAATTAGCTCGCTACTATGCCATTTGAATTACTGGATATTCATTCATTCAAGGAGAGAAAAAAAAAACACAAAACACACACACACCCCCACAACTCCACGAACAACACAAAACCCTGGAAGTCTTAGAATGGTGTCATTAGGAGAGATGTGTGGGAGATGTGTTATACAAGCTTTTCAAGTAAAGCTCACCTTTTCTGACCTCATCCATACACACTACTACATTTTAGTAATCAGAGGAAGGAAGAATTACACTTTGTGTTGTAACAGTATCTCCCACAGTTACCAATGTTCCTCAAACCAACTAGCAATCTGTTGCAATTTTCAAAATTCATTTCACTGTTCCTTATGAAAAAAACCCAAACAATTAGTGTTTAAAACAGTTCAGAATACTTTCCATCAAAATGATGGCCTCTGTATTGTAGAACTGGAACAAGCCAAACCACAAAGCAAGACAGCTGGACAGACTTTACCCTTTACAGCTTGTTACCTTGAATCTTATGCAGTCATCTCTGGCCACAAATCAGTAACAGAGGCAAGGTTGCTCTACATTTGATTCTAAATATAAAGTCTCCTCAAATATTTACATCACTTGTAATCTCCCTAACATAAGAAACTTCTTTTAACGTACTGGTGCAAGAGTTCTTAATAAAGACAACTTACAGCTACAGAATTCATTACCGATTTTGAAATTGTGATGAACAACATCAGTGACAACAACCCACTCAGATGAGTGGGTTATTTTTTATTTATTTTTTTATTTATTTTATTTTTATTTTTTCTAAAAAGTCATCAGGTGTGTGGTACTCTCTATGCAATCAGATAAGCTTGCACAAACTTCATGCAGTGAACATGAAGGTGCTATAACCACGTTTCCTCACTGGCTGGAGCAGGGCGGCTGAAGTGGCAGATGTCATCATGCTTGTACAGTTGGACAAGTAGCGTGGTTAGGATGGTACTTTACAGGTGTTATAATTGGAAAGATTATTGTTGTGCAAAAGAAATAATCAAGGAAGAAATGCTTACCCGCATCCAAGGATCTAGGCTCGTGGCGGAAAACTCCAAAAAGGAGGGATCTCCAGAAAGAGATTCTTCCCCAGTGGTAGTCAGCCCTTAAATGGGGTCTAGGAGGGGTGGAGCCTAGCTGGAATTGCCTTCACCTGTGCTCCCATGGTTGACCTAGTCCCTGCCTTAAGTGATCAATCAGTGGTTCAGGCCATGACTCAACAGTTCCCATACACATACTGAAAGGTCTAGACTACTGTACAGAAGTCTTAGATCTGTTACTCTCACAAAGCGTGACCTTGGGTGGTTTGAGACTACCCAAGTCTTGGGTAGTCTAAAATAAGCAGTCCATTTATAGAATACTTTAAAGTATGCTTCCTCTTCTATTTGGGCTAATCAAGAAGTAACTAACATACTCAAGGTGTTTTGAACACATTTAAGGAGTCAGATAAATATAAGGCATAAACAGAGTTATCAGTCATCACAGAGTCACAGAATGAATTAGATTGGAAAGGACCTCTGTAGGTCATCTTCTCCATCTCACTGTGGAAAGCATAGCCAATTTCCATGCCAGACTCAACTTCAAAGATAGATCAGCTTGCTCAGGGTCTTAGGTGAAGAGCTGGAGGTATTACAGCTTTTGGTTTTATACCTACCATCAGATAAAGTGTCAGGGATGATTAATAAAGTAACATGGAAAAATGACTGATTACAGTTTTCAAAACTAACATGAATATTTTATTAACTCCTCTTTACATCGTATGAGCTACATTCTTCAGACTTAGCAAAATTACATCTGTTCTTCTTATGTTATTTTACAGCAAACTATCAGGACTTGCTAAGATTTTTAGAAATGTGTGTCAACATCAACTCTGAGCAATGATCCACATCTTCTAATGAGGAAGCTGCTTTTAAGCTAGAAATTTCCCCCTGGAACAACTGCTTAGATTCAAAACAAGCAGACACCATCTAAGACCACCGAGCCATGTTAATTCTGATATCTGCATCTAAGGTATAATTAAGGTTAAACCTCTTCAAGTGCTACCAAAGGAGCAGCCTCTGATTTTTGTTTCTGTATAAGAACAAATTAGAACAGAATTATAAGCACAAAGCTTGACTTGTTTTACAGCTCTACGCTGTAAGTTAAGCTTACATGTACGGTCCATGTAGCACTAAGCTTGAACATGCACAGGGACCTGGCTACACTTATTTCCTCGAGAGCATTTTAATTTCCAAATAGCCATGGATGGATAGTTTTTAAATAATGTAATACTCTTAGTTTTCTTTAAGTGCTATATAAACAAAAACACAGATTCTTAAGTAACGAAGTCATATGTCCCCCATAAATCAGGAGGGTTTCATACTGGCTACTGGCATTCAGTTAAGTACATTTCGTATGCGCTATTTCCACAATAAACTGAAATGCTTCATAAGGAGCCATTCTTTTTTTATGAATATCTACATATTTAAGCCAAAATACACAACATTTACCTGACAGATCAGACTGTATGGAATCTACATCATGCTGACAAATCTTAAGATTTAGAAAATTATAATGGGTACATTATGGGTACATCACATAAATTCAAATCTATTCAAATCTATTATTATTAATCCTGCAAGTACAAGGCAACTACCTGTACAGACATAGATTCACCATGCAGTTAAGCAAAGATGTATTTAATTTTAAACAGATGCCGATATAGACACGAACTTTCCTACATAACTCTTAGCTCCTGATAAATCTGTAAATGAACCATTGCAAATCAGACTTAATACACTTCAAATTAGGTCTAAAGCAAATTTTGTTTAATGACACAAAGCACTGTAAGTTTTCCAGCTTAGCACGTGGGTTTAAAACGCAGCAGGATTAAAAGACAACTTGTGCGTGAGCCAATTTAAGCATTAATCGGAGAAAATAATTGTATGCCCAGAGACAGCTGGTGAAACTGCAAAGCAGCAACACTGGATCTCAAGATCTTATCACAAAGCTCTCCACACCAGCAATTCTGTCAAATCTTCAGCTCCTCAAACTGCTACTAGGAAGAATTTTAGAATTTCATAACAGAGAGAGACATATGCGTGAACACCTTTCCAGTCATTGTGATTACAAGAAAGAAAGAAAAAAAAAACAAAAGGTATTTGGTATTTCACATAGACTTGAAAAGAAGAACGCAAATGAGGATGAGCTCTTTTATAATCTTAAGATTTTAAAAATTAATCTGACTCACCATGTCACATTCCTGAACCAGCAACCCTGTACAGCACCTACACAACTTTATAAGCAGTATGAGAGCAAAGGATTGCTTGTAAGCTACAGAAAAAAGGCCTGAAAACAGTGAATGAGTGAATGCAAGAAAATACTCCAAGCACCAGCACTGCTCAAGGAAAACTGAGAATTATCACTTCCTGCTAGCTATAACAGCCAATGTAATCACATTGTGCCTTCCCTTCTGCTCAGTGCTACCAGGCTGCCCTTTTGATAGCAGTCAGGGGTCCTACATCTAATTACAAAGATTTTTAATTAAACCTTGAATGTGCTTTAACAGCTTCTAGCATGAGCTTGCCCTTGATGGAGCCACTTGAGGTGCTCTCCTTCAAGGGATGATGAAGTAAATCTCTGAGAACCATGGGGGAAGATGCCTTTTGCCTGTGTACGCTACTGCTTTTCACAGCTAGCTAGCTACAAAGCTGCTTGCGTTAGTATCAAGCTAAAAGAGCTTTCCCTGTGGGAGCTCTCCACTCTCTCCAAAATATACCACTCGCTATATTTTTGATGTAGGAGGAAAGTGCACTTAAAATATTAAGCGAGGACACAGAATGGTCTCAAACACTAGCCCAAACCAACTCGGTGAACTTACTGGGAGCCTTTCCATTGACTCTAATGGGAATTATAACACACCAGCAGAAAGCGAAGGCATTCAGCGTGGTTTCTCATATTTCAGGTCTCCTCAGAGTGAAGAACTGTGTGCCAAATGTGAGGAAAATGAAGAGCTTATTCCAGGCACCTCAAGTAAAACAATCCCTCACTTCTTCCCCAGTAGCTTGTGAAACCTGGCTCCACTACACTGGAAAGTATCTGAGCAAAATAAGCATAACAAAATAAGGCGGGAATTTTTGCACAGAGTAGAAGAAAGTACCAGGAGGGGGCAAATTTTCACCACACAGCGTCCTACAAAACCGCATTGTATTTCTATCTGTCTGCACCGATTCATCTTCCACCTTTCCCTAAGCACACAGGCAACTAACAATGCAACCAGAGAGATCAGCTGCCGTATATGCTGAGCCATAAGCTGCCCTGCTTTTCTTCATGTCCCACTTTGTGTCTGTGTGTACGCACGAGCTGTGGGGGATGGACTGGGGGGGGGCTGACAAAGGGTGTGTGCGCAGGGGGGTCAGAGTGGAAGCAGGTTCTCATTCACACCATCTGAAAAGTCCTTCTGCAATCAAGGGGATACTATTTCAGGAGACAGAAAGAAGGGGTAAAGGATTCACGTTGCTAAGGAGACACGCAGAAGCCGACATTCCTACATAAATTTCCATTTATGCTGGAGAAGAAAAGAAAGCTCTCCAAAGTTTGTAAAGAAGCCCGGGTAACTGATTGAAACTGACATTTCTTTACAATTTGTTTTGGCATTACGTGATATAAAACAAAAGCCCCGATCAACATTTAAAACCTCCAACATTACTCTATGCAATGGCAGAAAAAATAAGAACAGGAGCGAAGGAACCCGTACTATTCCTACCATGGTAGAGAACTGCAATTCCACAGAGCCTACAACAGGATTTCAGAGAAGTCAGGGTAAAAGCAGCCTGCTGTCCCTTCCCAAAGGCAGCATCTCGTCCCTGGGCGACGTACCAGAAGTTGCAAAGCTCAGTGATGCAAAGGGATGATTTAGAGATGTAAGCGCGTGTGTGTAGGGAGGACGGGGTGAGGAGAGGCTGGCTGCCTTTGTGGGTGCTTCTATCAGGACTCCAGAAGTTGCCATCGGCACAAAGGAAATTTAAAAAGGCATGAAAATGGAAACAACTGTCAAACTACAAAAGAATTCACTGAAAAATATTCAACAGGCAGCTTGTTTATATCACACACTGTTTTCTTCTTGTGTTTTGTTTTTTTTTTCCAAGTACCCCAAATAACAGTGAAATGGCACTAATATATGTATATATGACCAGACACATAAAAAGCCAAACATCAAGAAGTCAAAACAGAGAATGTGGTGAGAGAAAAAAAGGAGTATGGAAGATGATGGGAACAATATCAAGCAATACACGCTAGAAAAAGACTTGAGCACAACAAGAGGGCTGGAGAGAGAGCTAGAATGCAGATGTCTTCGCTCAGGACAAAATAACAGCGATTTTTCTGGATTTGGGAAGCCCCAGCTAGCCAAGACCAGTGACTTTGGGGGATGGGGAGAGAATGGTAAGGACCCCTGATCCCCCGGAGCTTCTCAGAACAACGGCCACACAGAAAAATAACCTAAAGTGGCCTAAAGTCGGGACCTTTTGTGCAAACTGCTGAGTGTAAATACAGAATCAGGCTCCTGTGTCACTCACAGAGCTAACCTTACACCTCCGCTGAACCCCAGTCCATCACGCAGGGAGGAGGAACAACAGAGCATGGACTCTCGGAGCCCTCACCAGCGTATGTTACGTCCAAAGCCCATTTCCACCGTCCTCACCTTCACTTTCAGGACAGAGAAACGGGCTGGAGCCGGGCGGGGAGTGCGGCCGGGACCGAACAGGAGGATGGAGGGCCGAGCATGGACCCGGGGGTCAGGAAGGCTGCCCGGAGAAAGGGGACAAAAGGTTGCGGCCGGAGCAGGAGGTAGCCAAGGCGAGCGGCCGAGAACGGAGGGCCGGGGGGTGCCGCGGGGTACCCGGGCGTGGGCGCGGTCCCCACGGCTGGGGTGGGGCCGCAGCACCGGGAGGCGGCCGGGGACACCCTTGTGTCTCTCTCACACTCACCGCTGTGCAGCGTGGACTCGCAGAGCCAGCTCTCCAAGTTGCCGGGCTTGCGGCAGGACTCCCACAGGGACAGGTAGTACTGGTGGTCCGCCGTCACCCAAGCGGGGCTCAGCACGGCGCCCAGGTCCAGGCACAGCGCCAGGAAGATGCACACCAGTCCCACCAGCTTCAGCGGGGTCAGCACCGAGACGCGCACCTCTTCCATACCGCTGCCGGACGAAGCCATGGGGCCGGGGGGAAGGAGGGAGGAGGAGCGGGAGGACGCGCTGCCGCCGGCCCCGAGGGGAACAGGAGCCACAGCCCCGGCAGCCGGCAGGAGAAGCGGGAGGAGCGCTGACTAACGGCGGTGAGCGGCTTCGCCAGGCGGCAGCCGGCACCACTCCCTCCCTCCTCGCTGAGTTCCCGCCCCGGTGTACCAGGTGCAGCAGCTCCCCCTAGGCGGCCCCAGCTCCACGCTGCCCGGCCCGTCTCGATTCGACGCGGCCGAGCCCTCCCGCCGCGCTCCGCCCCCTGCCCGCCCCCTCTGGGGGGATGGCGCGCTGCCCGGCCTGCTACGGGTGAGGCCTCGGGGCTGAAGTTTGGAGAAGTTTCAGCCGGGTGTGAGCGGGAGGGACGCGTGAGGACCGAGGAGCCAGGGGACACGCAGCTCCAGCTCAGGTGTGGGGTTAGCAGTGCCTGAGCTTGGTTCCTCGTCTGAAATGACAAATCACAAGTTATCAGTGTAAAGAAAAAGAAAAAAATCACCTTTTCATGGTTCACATGTGGACATGCTGGTAATTCCCACTCCCAAATTAAATCTTGAGAAAGGATGGGATGCCCAGCCTTCATTTCATCTCTGTTTATTTTGTGTAATTAGCATTACAGCACTGAGAATGACAGAGGTGAGTATTTAGGTTAGTTATTAAACACAGGTACTGCTGTAATTCACTGTCTAAAGCAGCTCTGCCCACATGAGATAGGAGCACACACACAAGGTATCCTATAATGTCCATTAAAGAGTATGGAAGAAGATTTCACCCTCCCCCCTCCCAGATTTGAAGGAGAGCACTGCAACCTCAGCCTTCTGAGTTGAGACTCAAATATAAAAATGGTAAGGGGGAAATCAAGCCCGGAAAGCCACCATCTGGTGTATAAATTAATAAATAAATAAACTGCTCCAGAAATATGAATTATTATATCTCTGTTAATGTTATTTAGCTCCTTTTTTTTTCCTTTCCTCCCTCCCTCCCTCCCCCCCAATTCAATTTTCTTTCTAATGTCCTGATCTGTTTTTCTTTTAACCACAGGAATATTCTCAATAGTTTCAAAAGGTACAAGACTAAATCTTAATGGTTTAGACAACTTCTTCACTCTGTTTCATTCCTTTTGTAGTACTTTAAAGCAGAAATAAAAAGAATGAATATTGTTCATATTGTAGACTCCTGAAGACAACCAGCTTTGCTATTACAGCTGTTTACAGGAAAACGAGAGGCCTGGTTCTGATTTCTCAGTTAGACTGCAGTAGGTAACACAGGTTTTGCAATAATTTCTCCTTTTCGTTTAGATGCCTCCTCTGTTAAAAACAGCCACCAAAGCTCAGTGCCTTGATTCCAGAGTAGGGGCATTGGGATGCATGGACAATGCTAGCAGCAGTTGGGTGTGTGTCTGAGGCTCTACACCATAAGCATTTGTGAAGTAGCCATTCCACCACTAATCCATTTCTCTAAAGGAGAAATGCTTTTCCCTGACCTGCTACTGCTAAGATTTGAAAGGAAATGAAATCAGTGTTTTTATTTTCTGAAGTAGTTTGAGTAAGTATGTAGCAAACATTAACACTTTAGCCAGTTAGTTTGTTTAAGTCATGTTTCTATTACCTCTCAATTATAGAACGTTAAGTATTTGGAGAACATAGCAAATATAATTAAAATAAAGGGAAAGGGTTTAAAAATTGATAAAAAGGAGAGTTGTGCCAAGCTAAGCACACCATCTCGAAACCATCTGAAATGTAGAATCATGGTTCTGTCCCGGTGCTTCATAAAAAGAAGAAAATACCAACAGCTGAAATATGGAAACAGAAATAGCACTGGTATCTATAGTTAATGTTCCCAGTACTTTCTGTACAAGACTCAATTTGTTTTTACTTAATTAAACTCTTGCTGCTAGGGCTGGAGTTGCCTCTGCAAGATATCTGCCTCAGGTTGATTTTGTTTTTAAGTTCAGTCATAGGGAGGCTGACAAATATATGTATTCGCTGTGTATGAAGAAGAAATAATAATAATAATAATTAAAAGAAAAAGACTTCAATAAATTTCTCACTGAGAAGAAGAAAGCTGACATGCCACCCCAAAACACAAAAACAACCACAACCCACATGCCATGCACACTACACTTCAGTTTGCCATGCTCCAAAGAGATGTGTTTGGAGTAAATTTTCCAAAGATTTAATCTGTAATGAGCAGGCTGCCTCTGTTGAAAGCTGCTGCATCTGAATGAACCGTGTATCAGCAATTGAATGCTGTGACATGCTCCAGCCTGGGCCTTTGAAGTTGTGAAGGGTCTTGAGCACAAGTCTTATGGAGAGTGGCTGAGGGAACAGGGATTGTTCAGTCTGGAGGAGAGGAGGCTCAGGGGAGACCTTATTGCTCTCTACAACCACCTGAAAGGAGGATGTGGTGAGGTGGGGGTCAGCCGCTTCTTCCAGGTAACAGCAATAAGATGAGAGGAAAAGGCCTCATACTGTGCCAGGGGAGGTTCAGGTTGGGTATTAGGGAGAATTTCTTCTCAGAAGAGCAGTGAGGCAGTGGCACAGGCTGCCCAGGGAGGTGGTGGAATCACCATCCCTGGAGGTGTTCAAGAACTGTGTGGATGTGGCACTGAGGGACATGGGCAGTGGGCATGGTGGGGATGGGCTGGTGGTTGGGCTAGGTGGTCTTAGAGGTCTTTTCCAACCTTAATGATTCTGTGATTGTATTCTATGATTCTGGCCACCTGTTTGTCCTGGAAGGACCCAGGAGAGCCCACTTGGCATATGAGAAAGAGCAGGGAGATTTCCTCACCTCATAGATGTTCTGCTCAAGGAGCATGGGAGATACAGCCCAAGTGGTGGGCCTGTTTGGTCCTAAGGCACAGTCAGGTATTAAGGCTCAATTGGTGAGAGGTCAGTCTGGGCTTCACAGAGGGTTGGAAAGAAGGAGGCTGAGGCAGTGTGAAAGTGTGAACAAAGTGAACAGAGGCAAAATAGGAAAAGGCAGCATGGAGAAACTGAAATAGCAGTTAGTAACAAAATAACAAGCACCATTGCCTCGGAAATTTCTCTTTGAATTTCTGAGTACTGTGACTTTCTTTTTTCCTTTGGTTAATGGGTATGAAATCAACTAGAAAATCTCTGCCCTGCCTCCCTGGGTGGTTGACCTACAGAAGAAGCAACTACTGAAACTATTATTTCAAGTGACAAAGGTCTCTTGCATGTCACTACGATGGCCTAACCTTTGCTGAAGGCTAAGTTGTGGGTCAGTGTGATTTCACACAATGTGCACTGCAGAAATTACCCATTTCTGAAGCATCAGAATGACTTACCTGGATTGAGACTTGGAGGTCTTACTGATAAATGAAATCAGTTACAAACATGTTTTAAACATGTAAAATATTACAAACTTGTTGACTATTCTCAAATATGAATTTCAAAGCACCCAAGTTTCTCTTACCACCAGTGAACCGTTCAGATAATTCTCAATAGTTCTGTACACAGAATTCCTCTTATAAAACCATCTCCAAATCTTTCAGAGATGTTCATTATAGTTTATGAGAAGAACTCGCGTGCTCTTCTCACAAAGACCGTAGTAGCAGAATTATTAATAGTGTTGTATCAGCAAAAAAGTTAGTATGGAGGTAAAATGCAATAAAAAATCACAAAGTTTCTAAGAGGTATTGACTACCTGCTTTACCTCTTTGGAGAGGCAAGGATCCTCTGCAAACACAGTGCATGCTCATATACTAATTTAGTATGTCAACATTAACCTTAATGCAGATGAATTAAAGCCAGCTAAGCCTTGTCATTTCTAGAAGATATACTTTGGAACAAAAGTATTTTTTATACAATATGCTGTTATATTTGTAATTTAAAATAGAATTATTCTGATTAATAGCATTTCCAACCTAGTATTTTTTTAAGATACTTAAAAATATTATAAAAGTAAACGTTGTAGCAGCTTAGTTTTAGATTATACCTTGTTTTTCTGTTTTTTTTTTTTGTTTTTTTTTTGTTGTTTTTTTTTGCTCCAGTTTGTCCTTTGACTATTTTCTCTTATTTTCTTTCCTACTTCCTATTTTTCTTTTGATGCTTTTTATATCTCTTGCAGACTCAATAACCTAGGCTGGAATGAGAACTTCAGAGGTCATCCAGCCCAACCTCAATACAGGTGTGATCAGATCAATCTGTCCAGGGCCATGTCCTCTTGAGGCATAAGCATCTCCAAGGATGGAGATGCCACAGCCTCCCCAGGACATAGTGCAGTGATGTTTCAACACCCTACTAGTAAAAAGCTTTTACTAATATCTAATCATAATTTTCCATGTTAGATCCTTTTCCTGTTGCCTTTTGTCCTATTACCATGCACCTCTTCTTCACAGAGAAGAGTCTGGAACCACCATTTTGTGTCCACTGGTCAGGAAGCGATAAGTTCTCCAAAACCCTCTCTTCTCTAAGCTGAACAAGCCCAGCTCTCAGCTTCTTCTCATATGCCAAGTGCTCTGATCTCCCTCATTGACTTGTGCAGGACTCACACCAGTATGCCAATATCTTTCTTGTACTGGAGAGCCAAAATTCTGAACAGATCATTCCAGATGTGGCCTCACAAGTCACAGAGTCATACAGAATGGCTGAGGTAGGAAGGGATCTCTGGAGATCACCTAATTCAGTTCTCCTCAAGAACAGACACCCAGAGTAGGTTGCATAGGAAAGCATCCAGGCAGGTTTTGAATATCCCCATAGAAGGAGACTCCACAACCTCTCTGGGCAACCCGTTCCAGTGCTCTGTTACTCTCACAGTAAAGTTTTTCCTCACGTTCAGAGAGAACTGCCTGTGTTTCAGTTTGTGCACATTACTTTTTATCCTTTTTCTGGGCACCACTGAAAAGAGCCTGGCCCTGTCCTCTTGACACCCTCCCTTAACATATTTGCAACACACTGATAAGATTCCCCTCTCACTCTTCTCCAGCCTGAACAGTCCCAGATCTCAGCCTTTCCTCAAAGGGGAGATGCTCCAGACCCCTAATGGTTTTTGTGACCTTCCTCTAGACTCTCTCAGCAGTTCCCTGTCTTTCTTGAACTGAGCAGCCCAGAACTGGACACAGCTCTTCAGATGCGTCATCATCAGGGCAGAGCAGAGGAGGAGGATCACCTCTCTTTACCATGCTCTTTTTAATGCTTCCCAAGATACCACTGGCTTTCTTGGCAGCAAGGTCACACTGCTGGCTCACGGTTAGCTTGTTGTCTACCAGAACTTCAAGGTCCTTCACCACAGAGATGGTTTTCCACAGAGATGTGTCAGCCCCCAGCTTGTCCTGGTGCATGGGGTTATCTGCATTTGCATTCTTGATTTTTGTGAGGTTCTAATCAGACCCTAGACTCCATTCTGTCCAGGTACTTCCGAACCCTAGCCCTGCCCTCCAGTGCATTGGCTAGTCCATGTCTCATATGAACTGAGCCACCTTTTACCTCTACTGTCAATAATTTGCAGAGGAAGAGCTATGACGTGAAGGGCTCCTGAGAAGGTTCTAGCCTTGCAACCATTAAGAAAAACAACTATGAAATAAAATGCTGATGTCTGTGGGGCTTCTTCCATTGCGCAGTGTCTCGGGACTAGACCCTGGGATAATGGCAGTAGTACTGAGGCAGCAGTTCAGTTTTCTTCGCCTGAATGGGGTTAGGGTCTGAATTATGCATGGGCTGAGATCACTGCTGCCAGCATGTTTGGTTTTAAGTTAGATTCTAAAGGTAAATTGTGCCAAAAATGGGAAATACATTACCACACAAGAGCTACTTCATATTCTGTCACCACAGTGAACCTGGCACTATGCAACAGAAGAAAGCCTTTAGTTTCTTGGTAGTGGCTTAGTACTGGCTGTGCCACAAAGAGCACAAAGAGTCAGTGAGAAAAAAACAAAAAAAAAAGAGACGGAAACTTTAAAAATATGGAAAAAAATTTATCTTTGTAGAAGTGGAGAAGAACATTATTTCCATACAAGAAAACAAAATGTTGTTTGAAGATTGTGACATGACATACCAAACACAAAAGACAAGTAGAAGCTATGTTTTGCAACAGATAGTAGATTTACCAAAGAAAAATGTATGAGTGAGGTAGTAACACACAGAATATTCAGTGCTTCTGATTTACTCAAATGTAAGAAGATGGGCATAGTCACTTCAAATTTTAATATCCTTTTTGTTTCTGCTGAGGCTGGGATTGTAAAAATGTTTATCTCCTGATATATCATCACCTCATATGGTCAAATGAGCTACTGTGAAACCTCCCAGACATCATCTCTGAGAAAGTGTATTTGTTCTGCCTGTTGATACCCATTGGAATTTCTTTCACAATGTTTTGAATCTTTCCCCTAATCGTTGTCATTTGTACTCCTGACTGAGTGCATTTCCTCATTCATATATTTTAACACATCTCATATGCCTTCAAGCGTCAACAGAAATGCATTTTTCATTGGCTGGATTGATGTTGCTGTTTTCTCATTGCATTTCTAACGTGACATGCTTTTGGGATTTTTATTTTTTATTTTTTCATACTCTTCTCAAACTGGCAAGGTATTTAGAGAGAGCAAGCTGGTTCATTTTATTCTGCTGTATTAAGAGAATGTCTCTAACTGCAATGTTAGAGCAAATGTTAGGTCACTCTGGAAGTAAAACTTCATATTTATTCCCGTGAAAATTACAACAGATACAAAGAGCACAATAACACTATTTGACAGAGAAAAGTCTCAGCTACAAAGCACTATTTTTCAACATAGTCACCACCATTAGCTATGCATTTTTGCCAGGGATGAACAAGAGCCTGTATGCCATTCTCATAAATTCTGCACAGTTGCTGTCACCACCGTTGAAATGCACCGCTCGCTGCTTCACTGTGCTTACATCCACTGCTTGGTCTCCATCAATGTTCAGCAAGCATCAGTGAATGTCAGTGGGTGCCATTTCTTCCACATGGAGGAATTCAATGACACACCTTTGCTACTTCCCTTGCAAAGACAGGCAGAAAGAGATGGGGCTGTTCAGCCCGGAGAAGAGAAGGCTGTGGGAACACCGTGATAGATTTCAGTATCTAAAAGAGGGCTATAAGAAAGAAGGGGACAGACTCTTTAGCAGCATCTTTTGTGACAGGATAAAGGCAAATTGTTTCAAACTAAAGGGGGGAGATTTAGATTGGATATAAGGAAGAATTTTTTTACAATAAAGGTAGTGAGACACTGACACAGATTGCCCAGAGAGCTGGTTGATGCTCTATCCCTGGAGATATTCAAGGTCAGGCTGGTCAGCACTCTGAGCAACCTAATCTAGTTGTAGGTGTCCCTGTTCACTGCAGAGGAGTTGGACTAGATGACTTTTAAGGGTCACTTCCAACTCAAACAATTCTATGATTCTGTGATTCGTAAGCACTTCCAGTCAGATGCCATTGTGTCAGACTGCCCCTCTGCTGCCATCTGTTGCACAGCAACAAAATGTAATGGAGCATTGGTGGGAAGGTTCAACCTTTACTGCTGTACCATCCAACATCTGTCTCTGATGTCGTGGGCCAACATCATAAAACAGGAGGCATTACTTTCATAGCAGCTCTCATAATTAAAATTAATTGCAGAACTCTGCATTTAAAAATGGGATGTATGGGAATTTACAGAACACATCAAGAAGTAAGATTTGAGCTACATCTGCACATGTAGAATATTTTGTTTAGTTCAAAGGCCAACGAGAAGGCCTTAGCCACACAGCTTCTATACTATAGATGGTCACTAGTTCCCCTACCAGCAGGCAAGGCAGCTAATACAGGAAGTGTCACTGCAGTTCCAGGAGAGTGGCTGCTCCCAGCACTCTCCTCCTGTAGGCTTTCACCTTCCTGTGGTCCATTTGGCACTGCAAACACCAGGATCAGGATCACCAGGAACAGTCCTGCAGTTCCTTTGTCCTAAATACCAGTCCTTTCCTCTCCTCACTTTTTCTGAGCTGACTTTAAGTAGAAATGCAGATTAGGAAGGGTAGCTATTGCTTGTTGAGGGCAAAATGAGGCTAATTCTAAATATCATTTTTTCCCCATTTAATATTCCAGCAAGGTTATTTTATTATTATAGAAGAGCATAGAATTATACTCTTTTCACCACTTTCATGCAAATTGTTCAGATCTTCCTCTTAAATAAAGAAACAAACAATCTTCTGTGGTGGTTATTTATTTATTTTTAATACCTTGAGAATCAGTAACTGTTTTAGACTTGTCCTATTTCTTGTAATCTCCACTTCTGTCAGATTAACTTCATGCAAGCTTAACATTTGGAAAAAAAAATAAGCTTGAGGCCTAGCAGCTCCCTTTCCTCCCACTCCCTCCTCCACAGCGTACACTCACCACTTGTTTTTAGCCAAGAAGTGGTGCTCTACAGCTCCAGTTGCTATGTTGTTCAGATTAAGGCTGCCAGTAAAAGATTTTCATCTGGCTTCTCTGTCATACAAGAAGTTGTAAAAATAAAAGTAAATGGAAACTTGTAGTCAGAAATACAGCCAAGAAAGGCTTGCAATGAGCAGTCTTAAGAACTTAAAATAGATTCTAAAGAGAATCAAATTGGATAAGTTTTTGGAAGAGTGAGAAAATCATGTATGCTAATTAGGACTTATGTTTAGGAGTTTCATTCATCAAGGTCCTTCATTTTCATAAAGTAACAATATAAACAAAACCAAGTTTCCAAACAACTTTAAGACAAGAATGAGTTTAGGTGAGAAAAAAATTCTCATAGGAGGTGACACTTTCTTTCAACATGTGGATCACTCCTCTGGGTGGTTAGGTAGATTGCTCAAACTGCTACTCCACTTTATCTGAGCAATGAAAATCCACTGGTAACATCACTGAAAAAACAGTGATTCACCATTTTCTTGTCTGTTTACCACAGCCTTGTGTTTTTCCTTCACTGTCTGCCTCCACACTGAGAAATGTGGAGAGTGAAGGAGGCTGTCATGGCTTATTGAGAGGTATGATGGTACTTGTTCATTTGAAAGAAAACATTAGTTATGGATCCATAGAACAAAGAGCTGATGAAGAATGCAAAATTAGCAGAAACAATAGTATAATAAAGATTACAAAAATAAATTTGTCATTCAAGAGACAAAAATAGCTCACACTGTTGTCTGGTGGGTTAAATCCACCTTCACCAGAGCACAAAGCATGTACCAGTCAATTATTGATTGAGAGAAAAGCCATATGTCAAATACAGTACATGATAGATTGAAGAAAAATCACTTTGACTAGCATGAAAATTAAACCCAGCCCCAGATTCTTTACATATCCCAAACTCTTATTGATTTGATTTGATGTATATGTTAGGAATGCAGACTAGGTACAGAGCAAGCCCTGATAATAAATAGCCCATAACTTTCTGCAGTATTTTTTTCATTTCCCATCTGCTTCAACCATTTGTGGTTGATATTGCTTTTTTGCAATAAAAACAAACAAAAAAACAAAAATCAAGTTCCTTTTCAATTTTCAGTACACTGAGATCTTCCCGTTTCCTTTATCACTTACAGAAACAGTATATATAATCCCTACAGTTTAATATTTTTCTGGTGCAACAGTGGGATGACAGCCAACTGCTGGCACCAGTGCTGCTGGTTGTGCCCTTCTGCTGAACCTTGGCTGTGGGCAGTGCATCCAGAGGCACACTGACAACAGATGTCTGCTGTGTGCTGCTCATTTTGAGATGAACCATTACAGATCTCCTGCATCGCACATCCTTCCAGCTCCAAAATGTGGCTTAGGAACTGTCTGTTTTCAGTAAGATTCAGCTGTTTAAAGAGCCTCATCAGTGTGAAAAATGAAGGAACTGTTTCATAAATGAATAAAACTTAAGTGTACAAGGAGGATGAGGAAGCCAGGGAGCCATATGCTGGGGCCTTTGCATGAAGACAGGTTGACAGAACAAGTCTGGGGTCTGAAGAGAACAGACTCCTTGGCTGTGTTGCATTTTATATCTAGCCATTTGGGATCTATATGCCATTTGGGATCCAAGAACTGATCAGAAGCAGTGGTTCTATTCTGAAAACAAAGGAATTTCCAGAAAGAAGAATGTGAGGTGGGAGCTGACTGGAAGAGTTAGTTCCTCTCTTTAACTTATGTCAAGTCCTATACCACCATCCATCCTGATTCACCCTTGAAATTGTGTGCCTAATGGAAATTCTCTGTGTGAATGTCAATGATGTTACAGTACTGTTGGGTCAGCCTTTCATTTATAGCTATTCACTCCAGATTGTCCTGGTAGTGTGTAAGGATATAAAGGTATCCTAATACAATAGAAGATCACGTCTGCCTCTTTTGTGCTTAATAGCACTGATTCCCACCCTGCAAGGAGCGCTCACATACTTTAGATGAGACATGTCTTTAATGCCCTGGCAGAGAGCAGGGCTGGAACCAGCCTCACTGGCTGCCACAAGGAAGATGGGAAAGAGCAGAAACTTTTCAAGACTGCAGAATTCGGCTTGACAATCATCAAGGAAAATAGATACGAATTTTAGAATCATAGAATCGTAGAATTGCTCAGGTTGGAAAAGACCTTAAAGATCATCAAGTCTAACTGCAACCTAGCCATACTACTCTAACAACCCTCTGCTAAATCATGTCCCTGAGCACCACATCCAAACAGTTTTAAACACATCCAGGGATGGTGACTTCCTTTTGAAGCATTTACCTATAATTCTCCACTCCTCACTATTTTAAGTAAGTTATTAAATAGTGTCATCTGCAACCACCCAAAGTTTTAAATGCATGCACTTTATTTTTTTAAGTTTCAGTTTTATGAAAATTGTGTAAGTGACAACCTGAAGGGTTGGGATCAAATCCAAATTGGCTCAGCCATAATTATTTTCAAACCTTGTTGAATTGTGTGACAACTTTAGCTTAACGCCAGTATTTCTGTTTAACACATAAGCATCAGATGGTGCTGTGTGTGAACAAGCATATATGGACATAATAAACTAACATCTCCGTATTGATTTGGAATGATTCCATGTCCCTGGCTTCACAACTATGCAAATTAAGGTTTGTGATACTGAATTTGTCTCCTTTTCCCACTCTGAACAAGAAGTAAGAATGTGAATTTCAAAATGTAGCAGCAAAAAAAGTGTTGTTTTATTTCTCAAATTGATTTCTTAATTAAAATTAATGAACTCTGTGGGAAGAACAGTGTTTCCCATTGTGGGAAACAGACAAAAGATTGTTGTGATTAGAAATAGCCATGCAATTTGGAGACAGCAATTTCTGTCAAATATTCAATATTCTTCCTCTCTCAAAGTGTTTGAAAACTATGATTCTGACTTCCACTCTATACATCGGTTTATTTTTTGTATGAATGAGCATTATGCTTTTGTTATTTCTTTTGGTGGCTGTTATATTTGCATTTGGAAATTTTAAAAGACAGTATAATACATAGCAGGAATTCAATGAGTTTTTAGACAATTCCTGGACTGGGCTAACCTTACATACCTCGGAGTTTGGGAGCTTTGGCTTTCCTTCCTTCAGAGCTGTGTGCCTTTTCTGCAGAAAGAGAATTCAGAGAAATTTAAAAAAAAAAAAAAAAAAAAAAGAAAGAAAGAAAAAAAGAAAAGAAAATATGCAGCAACTCCTTGAATCCCTTTACACTGTCAGCTATGAGGAAATCTCATGAAAAGTAGGGGAAGTAATAGGGGGAAATGCAGTGGAAAATGAAGAGTGCTGGAGTGGAAGCTGAAGAAGGCTGGGGATTCAATTTTGAGGATCCTGAACAGAAACTGTAAAAGTAATAACGAAAATAGAACACTAAGATCTACAAGATTATGAAAAGAATGATTATGTACAAGTGGGTATTCAGAATGTACAAGAAACTGCAGAAAAGTTGAATTGCTACTGATACTGCTGAATGTCAATGAAATACAGTGGAAACTGTAGTCTGTATGACAATGTTAAGAGTAATCAGTTATAGAAACTCAGATACATCAGTGCATCTGAGTTTCTGAATTCAAAGATCTGGATATTTGATATCCAGCGCTGCCTATGACTGACATGGAAAAGACAGGTTACACCTAAATGCACAAAAGTTTGATACTCATTTTATGGGCACATCATATTAAAGAAGTGACATTTAAGGGGAAATGGAAAGAGCAAAAAGACACACTTGGAATTTATTTCTGATGCACTTCATAATCTGACCATATTTTGTGACTTTAGGGCTTTAAGAAGATTGTAGGCTGGGATATAGACGCAAGGCAACTTAACAAGTAAAAGCAAAGTGATACTTTGAAAATACTAGTGAAAGCTATAACTTAATCCAAGGCATAAAAATAAAACAAAACAAAAACCCCTGAAACTATGACAAAGTAGCCCTAGAGTATTGTACTATCTTCACATCCAGGTCACCTAGAAATCCACTGAGTGACCGTCAGTAAAATGCTGAGCAATTATTCCATGTTTGAAACCGGAAGATATGGCACAGGAAATAAAGGTGGATGAAGAAGCTGAATTTGCATTTAGGGAAATGTGATTAAATCCAGTTTAAATACAAAATTGGAATGAGAACAGTGATTATCACTATTAAAAATATCAGCACACAAAGAATAAAATACGGAGAAATTCAGATTGACTCTTCACTAGCCTATTAACATATTACCTCATTTTATAAATAAAGCTCTGAGAATACTAGGCAACGTGGTGGCATTGCCTATAGGATTACTAACCTTATAAATTCTTCATAAATCTACCAAAGAATCTAAAAGACAAAATTAAGCAAGACATCCAGGTAATATACTTGAAAGGCCACGAATATATTTCAAGAATATATTTCAAGAATATATTTCAAGTATATGAAATAAGAAGCACGAAACAGTAGTGATGCTACCAACACTGTACTTGCTTTAAACTTCTTTGATATTTATAATAAAGGTGCTTAGAATAACACTTTAGTACTAAGATATTAAATATTTTTAAAAGGATTATGATTCTAAATTGAAAAATGTGCTCTTAATGTATTTGCATACATAAGAAAATAATAATAATAATAATAATAAATAGGTAAAAGTCTATGTGGGATTAAACTGAAACAATACAATTCAAAGGTCTTCAGGTCTTTGGAAGATAATTCAGTGTTGATAGAAATTTATAAAGGGAGGCACAGGAAGGAACCCACTCCAAAAATAAGTTTCTTTCTCAGAGGAACAACAGCTACAGTCTATTTCCAGTAACTTCTTATCTCAAGAGAAAGAGGGCAAGAGATAAGGACTAACCTCTTACCAGAAGAGTCACCTCACTGAAGCAGACAAAGAAGACAAAATGGGAACACAGTATTTTAAATTAAGGAATATTAGTATTAGCATTCTATATGCTTCATATGCCAAATTTCTCTGAGGCACATTTAAGCTCCTTTTCTGTATGCTGTAGAGCACAGTAAATAGTTGATTAAGATCTTCTTGGAGGGGCTGTAAAGACCAAATAACATTTCTACCCTTCTTATATCTCAGGCTCATTCAGTTTCTGATGACAGCAACTGTCTAGAAGTTGATGAATTGACAGATGCCAAAATACTGTAACTGACAATATACTTTTTATACAGAGAAGAGGATAATGCAGCAGATACTTTTAATTATAATAATAAACTTTTAATTTATATTATATGAACAGTTTAGTTGAGTAATTATGAGTTTTTATATTTCACAAAATCATACTGCTATGGTATCCATATTCAGCTATGTTTTCCTCTTTATCACTGTCACAGAAATACAGCCAAGATATCCAGTGCTGATTTGTTGGCCCAAAGCATTTCCAAAACAGATCATGATGCACTGTTCCTAGGAGCTGCATGTTAACTCTGCCCTGAAAGGAGATTTGCAAAAATCCTCAGTAATTAGGTATTTCTTTTACTGACTATGCTCTAAGAAGCTCATGTTTGTTATTTACTGCTACCTGCATACTGAATAATTACACTCAATAAATTGGTTCCTGCTATGCCTTTCTCAGATATCGGGATAAGATTAGTCACAGTAGAAACTACCTTCATCCTTTTAAAAAGGCAATCTATTTTTCCAGAAACACAGGTATTCATTTGGATGAGGTCACTGACTGATAATCTGTTTTGAATCGCGGTGTTTTTTAATCACTTTTTCATGTACCTGTTGGTTGTGGAAAACAATGTAAATGATGGGAAATTTATGCACACATATATAAAAAACTTTGAACATAAATATACTATGTTTAAATAAAATCTGATTAGTAATACATATCTACACACACATACTTTAAATTTATGTCAGAGACATACATCCCTCTACCATGGTACACTTGATAAAGTCCCAGATGTATACATAAGGTTAGATATAATAGATATATCATTGATCCCCACTGTTTCCTCCAATTACTCTTCCACTTATCAGAGGAATATTTCGTTCTTTTTTCCCCTAAAATTTATGTTGCCTTCAGACCTTTTCTAAGGCCACAGTTGGACAACGCATTCTCAGTACTGTGCAGGGTTTTTTGTCAGATTAGTTTTTGGTAGATTGGTTGGTGTCTTGGCTTCAGCTGGGACAGAATTAATTTCCTTTGTAGTGTCTGGTACAGTGCTATGTCTTAGCTTTAGGAGGAAGCAATGTTGATAACACACTGATCTTTTAGTTGTTGCTGAGCAGTGTTGTACAGGGCCAAGAACACTTCAGCATCTCGGGATGCCCTGCCAGCAAGGGGATGGCAGGCACAACAAGCTGGGAGGGGACAGAACCAGGACACTGACCAAGACTGGCCAAAGGGACATTCCATACTATATGGTTTCACATGGAAGTATAAACTCAGGGAGTACATCGGGGTGGGCCATCATTACTTAGACCAGCTGGATGTTGGTCCACACAAACAGAGGATGCTCTGAAAGTAATACTTCTTACTTACTTCTATGAGATCTATTACAACAGTTAAAAAGAACTCACTAACTCTATTTGATAGAACAAATTCTCAGCTACAAAGCAGTATTTTTCAGCACACTCACCACCATTAGCCAATTTGCATTGATGAGCTGATCAAGATGCATTACATTTCATGGAGTGACAACTCTGCATGGCCATCTGGAATGTGGATTATCTTTCACATCACTCTTGCCACTGCTGAAACACAACAGTCATCACCTCACTGTGCTCACATCCACTGCTTGGTCTCCATCAACATTCAACAAGCATTGATAAATGTCAATGGGTGCCATTTTGTTCCGCATGGAGGAATTCAATGATACACCTTTGCTTCATACACACTTCCAGCTCTGACACCATTGTGTCAGACTGCTCCTCTGCTGCTGTCTGTCACACAGCAGCAAAATATAATGGAATATTAGTGAGAAGACTCAACTTCTACTGCCATATCACCAATATTCACCTCTGATGTTGTGGGCCAGCATAATAAAATAGGAGGTACCACTTTTGGAGCAACCCTCGCTCGTGCAAGTGTGTGTGTGTGTGTATGTGTGTGTGTATGTATAAATATATGTGTGTGTATAAATACACACATACTTATTTATATATATTTTTACACACACACACATTTATATAGATTAAATCATTGCTATTATTTCTCTTTTCCTTTTCTGTCTTGGGAAATAGTTTTTATCTCAACTCAGGAGTTCTGCTTTGTTGTTTTTTTTCCAATTCTCTCCCCCATCCTTCTGGGAAGGGAGAGCGAGTGAACGGTTGTGTTGTGCTGAGCTGCATGTTAAGTTAAACCACAACAATTGTTTTTGGGGTTTGTTTCTTTGTTTTTTATGTTCAGTAGACACCTGACATCTGCAGCTCATCTGAGTTCTTTTATCTGGGTGGCACCAATCCATCCTGCAATTATACACTCAATGCTGCTGGAAGCAAAGTAAACCCTGGTATTCGGTCAGGTTTGAGCTTAGGAGGTGTCTAGATATCTCACCTTAAAATCATTTTGTACTGACTCGTATAGTTGAAGAGGCTTAAACCATTCTATGATTCTATGCAATATTACTTATCCAAATTATTTCATGTAGATATGTACAATTTGACTCATGGAAATTGGAGGCCTAAGTGCTCAAGCTGATTTTTAATGGCAAAAGCCCAGTTAACATCACTGAAAAGAATACCAAGTCCTGGTGGCTTTTTTGATGTCTGTTCATACACACAGAAGAATTGCTTCATCCATCACTAGCACTCAGTTGTCACTGTCTAGAACTGGCATCATCTCCAGGAAAATACCATTTTATTGCTCACCTTTCAGAACAATGCCCAGACTTCTTGCTGGATTTCTGATTGCTGTTTTATTTCTTGTGTTATAGTGCCCTTAAGTGTGTATCTTCCAATTTGAGATATACTGCATTCTCTGAAAGAAAATAAAATAAAATTAATCTATTCTGCTAATGAATACTATTTCCTTTCAATGGATAAAAATAAATATGAATCAAGTAACCATGTCTGATTCTATGAATCCTAAAGCTTGCAGAATAGCATTCTATTTGGTTCCTTGTAAAATGAGGATAAATATGGTCAAAGAATTTCCTCTAGGTATCCTCTGAATGTTGAGTTTCCCTGTAAAACATGGAAAGTACAGTTCTCTGCCATCCCTCTGGGAAGCTTTAAAATTATGGGCTGTGCTGAAGAGAAAGCAGAAAAATGTCCTGAGGATATTGCTAGGTGGAGAGATCCCCATCTAGCTGTACAAACTGCTGTTATGTATAAGAGGTGGAGTCAGTGCTGGTTGTCCAAGCTGGTGGCTATGGTCGCAGCCTCTGGTGAGGCTCAGGATGCCACACATATAAGGAGGCATAAATCCACTTTATTCTTGCTGAAAACAGCTTTTCTTTTTTTTTTTTGGAGGGACAATGTAGAATGTCCTAGAAGCACAGGTTGAAGAGAAGCGCCCCTCATACACAAACCCTATTGCGGTGCTCTTACTCGAGTATATGCGCCAGCTCTGGAGAAGCAGGTCTCGGGGAAGTGCCCCCCAGCCTATGAGTTGCAGAGTGAAACCCCACCATGATCCCACAGAGGTAGGTAGGACTTCCACTCTTTAGAAAGGAAGATCTGTTCTAAAAATTCAACTGTGACCAAAATAAGCTCATGTTTCTCTATATTCACTCGTGCCTTGCCTCAATTTTCATGCTGAAACTTTCACTGATTATTATTTTTTTTTTAATTTGAATCTTGCCGTGTAATAATTATCATTCATCTGGAAATTAGAAAGGAGCTTTTAAGCTCTTGACCTCAGCTCTTCTGCTGGTTTAGGTATTATCACATACTGCTCTGATGTGTATTTCAAATGTTTCTGTTCTCTTTTAAACTTTACTTCTTTGCAACCAAAGAAGACACTCTGGACTTCCTTTTTTCCTCCACCAAGACAAGAATAATACCTTTAAAATTAACGGCATGTGAAGTCAGGCAAAACAGTCAACATTCCCATGATTTTGGACTCTAGATGGTCTACAGGAAAATGTTGTGACTTATTGTCACATTTTAGATCCAATTATAACAAGCTTAGAAAAAACAGTGTGGTATAAGTTTAAGATTTAAGAGCTGAGCAGAGTATGAGCAACCATGCTGGCTGTTGACATCAAACAATGCTCATAACTGCTCTCTGAGATGAGAATTTGAAATATTCATTTCCTGTCTATCATTTAAAAGGTTTCTTGCAAAAGTTTGAACTTGCATCACAACAAAAACAAGTCAGAAAAGATACTTTTTATTTCCTGATTTGAAGTCTCCTGTGATTTGATATTTACAATACAAAATTCAAAGATAAGGCTCAGGATTTGAGTTAAAGGTTAGTTATGTATTTTCTAGTTCCTGCTTTTGTGAAACATAATAGTGTTAGGCAGCATTCAGATGTACTTGTGACTTTTTGTAGGATTTTGTGCTAGCAAATCTAATTCAGCAGTATGTTCTTTAGTGCATATATATACACGAGTTTCCAACATTTTGTATGAAAGACTGCCAAAGTGTTTTGAAAGTACCCACCCAGACCTAACAAAAACTCAATGTGTACCTCATTTCAATAGGAAATACATTATTTATAAAAAATGTGTTAGGCTTCTGTGTCTAATATTTTAGATTTGTCTACTCAGGAGATCATTAATTACCTACCTTTTTAAAACCAAATACATAAGTTGCTTTTTTTTTAGTCCAATTTAAAATATCGCCACAGCAAAGGCGATTATCATAAATTGTGCAGTACTTAATTGGTATTACTTAACAGTCTTTGAAGCTATTTACCAGTTGCTTACATCTGAAGAGAAAGCTAAAGGAATGACTTGCTTTCTATTTCAAAATCAAATCAGAATTAATGGCGTAAAATTAAAAGGAAACATTTCTTAGCAGACAAGCAATTAGATAATGAAAAAATGCTTTCTACTGATGAACCTGAGTCACCTTCATTAATGATGTTCAAAAATAGGTTAGATACATTTCTTGTTGACTTACTGTACAAGAACACCGTGCTCCACACAGGAGGTCGTACCGCATAAGCTGAGAGATCTTCTCCAGCTGAACAACCAAAGGTTTTACAAGAAACAGAAATCATTGCAGATCAGTGAGCTTTATTTATTATTGTTCACAAATTTATTATTGCCATAAATACTATTTTAAAAAAATTCAGCATCTCGTTTAGCTGCTTAAAAGCTTTTATAGTTCTGTATGAACTCAATGAGATTCCTGACATACATTAAGAGGTCCCAAATTGTGGTATATGTATACTACCAATGGTACAGTCTCAATTCAGAAACAGAAAATGGCTGTCATTTCGGTATAGAGCCACAAAGGTGATGAGGGGCATGGAACATCTCCTGTACAAGGAAAAGCAGAAAGCCCAGGAGTTCAGCCTGAAGAAGAGAAGGCTGAGAAGGGACCTCATCAACGATTGTAAATACCTAAAGGGTGGCAGTCAAATGGACGGGCCAGGCTCTCTTCAGTGGTGCCCAGAGACAGGAAGGGGACAACAGACACAAACTGGATCACAGCAAGTTCCATACAGACATGAGGAAGAATTCCTTTACTGTGAGGGTGACTGAGCATTGGAACAGGCTGCACAGGGAGGAGATGAAGTCTCCTTCTCTGGAGAGATTCGTGACCCACCAGAACTCTTTCCTGCTCATCTGTTCCTGTAGGAAACCTGCTTTTAGCAGAGGGTTGGACTCTATGATCTCCAGAGGTCCCTTCCAACCCCTACAATTCTGTGATTCTGCGATATTTTACATTCATAAATGAATCCATGTTTTTAAGAAAAAAAAAATATTGCAGGCTTAAGAAATTTTCCTACTCTTTTTGTTAGCTTAGATTCTATATCAAAGACTTATAAACTGTTTGTTAAAATAAATATGAAAATTACACAGAATAATAACATTTCTTTGTGATAATATTGTTACCGCTTTTTTGTGTGTGTATTGCGATGGTGCAACAGAGTTACATTTCTAAAATTTTATATATCTGCTATTTTTAACTCAGGCATTTGGGTCTATAAATTTTACAGCCTGGTACCAGGCCTAGAGAAATGAATTGTGTACTAGCCTTGTTACTCCCTCTTTTCAGCTACTCCATAAGCTAGGACTCAAAGCTGGACTTCTATGTGAACATACAGTTTGTGTCTTCAGGTCAGGGGAATCTTTTTTAAAAATTTGCCTCTGGGAGTATGTGTTTATATAAGAGATAGTATAGCAGTTACATGGCTTTGCATGATAACATCATTTTCTCTTGTACATGGCAAATTACACCATTAGCTCTTACTGTAGATACAGTACGAGCATACAAAAAACAAGAGGGATGAATAGACCATATATATATTGTAACTCAGAAAAATTCAGAAGCTTCTCTCAGTTTTGATTTTCAAATGCAAAATAGTCTTACTGTTTATCTCTAACTTTATGATTTGGAGAAGAGTAGGAGATGCAGGAGAGTATACTCTTTTACACATCTCCTGTGTTCCGCTGTGGACTGGGTTCTGCCAAGTGGGGAAAACTTGTCCCATTTGAAGTCTAAGTTCAATGAAACTGCTACGTGAACTGATTTCTTCTTCAAACAGTGAATGCCTCGGTGAAGCATTCCTCCTGTTTAACCATGTAAAGAGGTTTTAGGGCTAGCATGCTGTATCCATCATTGGAACTGAGAAGCCCACTTGGCCCTGAGAGGAAGGTCAAGACAAAGTTGGAGGGTGGCTTTACTTAATCGGAAAATTAGCTTCAGCTGAATCAGGAAACCATTTCAACTCAACCTCAGAAGGATACTAGGAGCTTTCTCATGCTGTCTGCTAACCCAGATGGAAGACAGGGACCAGACCTCCTGCAACCAACAGCTGAACTCTTCCAAGTCCCCTGTGCAGGCTTCACACCCACCCTTTCTTTTTGCAGCACAATGACTTCTACTTAGTGAGGGGAGAACACTGCCCCAGCCCATTGGCCTGGAATAGAAGCTCCCTTCTTTTTTCCTAAATATACCTAGGATTGGAGACATTTAAGCTTCTCTGCTGAATTTGTTCTTAAACATGATTGCTTTTGCTTTCTTTTCAATGTGAGGAGGACTACAGAAGAGGAATTACATGTGATTTCTTCAGCTGGGGTAGCAGATCACTTAAGGTCAGCCCTAGAGAACAAACAGCGCAGCCTATAATGCTCAAAGCTTAAAGCAGAATAATTCACAAAACATGCATTTCAGATTAAAAATAAAATAAAAATGTGAACACAATTCTTCCTTTAAAATCTATTAATCTAGCTGTACTTCTAAGGACAAATGAATTGTCTTCTGCTAAGCATATCTAAGGATTTTTTAAAATTTCTTTTACCCAGATTATGCTGGAGCAGGATGATAAAAATCAAACAAAAACATTATTCATTTACTTACACGGAATATTAATCTGAGAATCCAAATCTTAAGCTCCACATTTAGAATACTATCAACACTTCCAGATTTTCTTCATATTCACATATACAAACATACACATACGCATGTGTGCACATGCACAGGCACATAATTAGTAACTATAAATATTTAAGAATTTCTATATTTAGATATGGATTTGCCATATAACAACACTTTGCAAGCCCTGTTAATGGTATTACATCTACAATGTAACCTGCAGAAGGACTGCTAATCAAGTAGGAAAAGAAACCATCTGATATTTGGTGATGAAAATTGCTTTAGAGTGACTGATTGTGCTAATCAATCTTCCCACAAGTAAATCACCACTAAAAGATAGTCGATAATTATAGAATCTCTCCCTGTAACTGAGTAAGAAGAGGAATAAAAATAAACTCTCATTGCAAAGCTGTCCTCTTCAGTAAACACAGCAGTTTGCTTTGCTTCCAACATGTTGGAAAGAAATTTGGATAATGTGTCCAAGTTGTTTTAGCTTTCAGAAATATAATTCTTGTGCTGATTGAAACAAAGCTGGTAAAATTGGACATTAAAATTGATGTATTCAACAGTCTTCACAGGCCATCTACAAATAGGTTTGGTCTTACTAATCTCTTCACGATTCACAAAAATTTGAGAGCTTTTATAAAAATGTGGCCACTAATGGTATTTTACAGTTTCTAAGAAAGGATTTTTCCTCTGTCCACTGTTCATGAAATTCTCTGATAAAAGTAGTTGGTGGAGATCAGTTCCAGTAGGAAACACATCTTTTGATAAAAATGTTATTATGAAAATTATTATGAATAAATACATAGATCATTGTAAGCCCAGCAAAGCAAATTCAGAGGCTTCAGCCATAACACTGTCATCCCCCCAAAAAGAACTGATCAGATTATCACTAAGGGTATAATGTAGTGTCCCAAAGCAGAGTAAAAACCTGTATGGACCAGAGCAGGCCTTCACATGGGCCAGACAGATGTACCAAGAGCTGCAACAGGCTAGTAGTATGAAGGAGCTGCTCCCATGCTTTGTGAATGGTGTTTGTGCTTTGAGGTCCTGTTAGAATTAGGCTTTCACTTAGCACAGACACAAGTCTCTCAGCTGAAAGTGTCTTGGAAGGCCTCAAAAATCCCCATCCCAGTCAACATTCCTGTGACAGAAAGCCCAAGCTGTGCTGTGGTACTTATTGTATCTGGGATAGAATGGAAGTTCATACACAGCATGTCAACAGTCTAGGCTGCTGCTGTGCCTTGACTTCTCTGCTGGCTTCTTGCACACTTTTAACGCTGACACGAGGTTTTCTTTCAACACCTTCGGCAAGTTAAGGTCCAACTAACCAACTCTTTGTATATTATTTATCAAGATAGTTGCAATCACGTTAAGCAAAGGAGTTTACATCAAAGTAAGAAAATGCAGGAAATATATCATTTCAGACAAGATATTTTGCTGAAAAATGAACTTCCATACTAATGATGACATTCAGGGTGCACTGCTGGAGCCTCTGTGAGAGAAGCTTTCTCACTATCATAAAATTAATGGGGGATGGAAAAGAGTAAAAATGCCTATGTTTACCCAAAGGAAAACATCTTCAGCTAGGAAGCAGGCTCCCAGTAAGGAACCTGCCATGCATATCTAATTAGCCAGAGGATAGTTAGATACTGCCGTGATGAGTGCCACAAAATCTCTAGAAAAGAAAAAGCTCACAAAAACCTGCAAGCTGTATTTGCCCAACCCTGTGTAAGTATCACTGCCAGTTATTGCTATAGCTGTGACTCTCTTGTATAGTCATCCATTACAGTGAAGTAGTAAAATTTCAAAAACTTGTTTCTTAAAATCATCTTCAAAGGCTGTTATCACCCATAACATTAAGATGCAGATAACTTTTTTTTTTTTTTGCCTTGGGTTAATAGCTCGCAGAGCACCTTTGTGTTGTTCCATTAGCATTCTTTACTTGTCTATCGTTCCTCAAGACGATAGGAAGGTCGTATATCCTGTTCCCATATTCAGAACAACAACTTCTCTGGCATCTTTGGACCTTTTCAGTCTCCTCTGGTAATTTTTAGCTTCTGAGTTCCACTGTGAAGATAACACACAGCTATGTGAGAGGAAATTTCAGGTAGTTGTGAGAGCTGCTTTCCACAAGTGAACTATCCCTTTTATAATCTTGAAGAAGATGGTTCCCTTCAGACATTTAAACACCAAGGCATTTTGAACATTAAAATGTAGCATATATCTGCTTCTTTTAAACTGCAATAGTAATAGGTGGGTGTAAAAAAATTGCTCTCTGCTCTTTTAAGCATTAATTTGTGAAGGTGAGAAAATTAAGCAGTTATTCCTTTATTTGTACTGGAGCTTTAAGCCTCTACTCTCCCTTCAAAAGCTAGCAGAATTTCCCTTTGCTGTTCAGCTTGGGATAGAAGGTGCCTGTTTCCCCTTTGTCCTTATGTAACAATCCAGACATCATGTCTAAAAGCAACACAAGTGTTTATGACACTTCTTTTTTTTTTCCCATACTGCATTCTCAATTGCCAGCAAACACAAGAACCTGGTTACTGCTTTTGGATGACAGCCCTGACGCTTTCTTGGAGGAACCTGTTCTGCTCTTGAGTTTCTGCTACTGCTCACTGTCCTTTGTCAGAGCTGCTGCTGAAAACTGGGTCTGGAGAAAAGATATGTCAGCAATTTATAGCTACCTTAAAGCTGAGATTTCATTCTTCTCAATGCACCCTTATTTTCCTCCTTCAGTTAGTCCTCGTCAGTGTCTTAAACATCAGATTACATCCTTCAAAGACAAAAAAATTTACATTTTTAGAGATCAAAACCTCCAGTATCTGAGGGAACTTCTCAGTATATACAATAAGAAGTGGTGTATTTCCACCTGCAGCGACCAGCTACACACTCTTGTCAATTATGAAGCTTATCCCACTTACATTGGCAACTACTTGAAAAAGACCACTAAGCCAGGCATGGTGGAATGCATTGAGATTAAAACTATTAATGTCTAACAGATAGTTGATATTGACTTGTTGTTACTATTTACCCACAAAAAAAAAAAAAAAAAAAAAAAAAAAATCACTTGAAAGAGTTACATGAATCTGCTTGATGAAAGAGGAAAGAAGCATGTAGCTAAGCCAGGGCCTTTAAAATATGGTCATAACTTTACATAATTCACACTATTTAACGTGTGTGGGCTGCTCCAAAAGTAATGCCTCCTATTTTATGATGTTGGCCCATGACATCATGACACCAGAGGTGTATGTTAGTGGGATGGCAGTAGAGTTTGAACCTTCCCACCAACGTTCCATTACGTTTTGTTGCAGCATGACAGATGGCAGCAGAGGCACAGTCTGACACAATGGTGTCTGACACAGAAACGCGTGTGTATAAAGCAAAAGTTGAATTGAAATTGAATTCCTCCATGCAGTCTGAGCATGCATGTAACCTAACACACATGTTCTTCAATAACTTGTATCAGTGCCTGGTTAGGAGCACTTCAGGTACACTTCAGATTGTAATTTGACCAGAAATGTCTTGGCTTTCCTACTTTGCATAATGTCACATATACTGCCCTGAGTTAATTGTGAATAGACCCACTGTGGAGTTGTAAATCCTGTATCACTCAGATCTTAGGTCAAATGGAAAGAGGACAAATTTTCAGCCTAGCAATACTGATGATCCTTACTTGGCAATCCAGCCTCACAAATCAGCACAGTGCACGGCTGATGCATGAGGCTGCAAAGTGCCATTCCTTAACTACCATTCACTAATGAACAGAGTGATTTACAGAGCACCTCTGCCAATTTTGAACTTCTCTACCTACAGCTGCCATGTATAGCTCAGAGCATCAAAGGCCACTGCACTGTCACCGATACTGGCTTTGGGAGAAGGTGAAAATGAAATCTGGCCATGCCATGATTGCACTTAATGTGGAAAAAGTGAGTCCTTTAGTTCCCCATCATTTCTATGATATGGTCAGGACCATTTTTTGTACCAATAAACTAAATGGAAAAAAAGGTTTAAAAATTACTGGAACATTTTCAACAATTAACACTAAGACTTCAGTTCAAAAGTGCAGAAGGAAGAACTTTATTTTCATAACAAGTAAACCTGATGTACAGGTATGCAGATATTAAATGTTAAAACCCTTATGGATAATATAAATATAAACCTCAGCACGAGGCAAAATCCACTGAAATCAAGACATGTATGAAGTTCTGCTAAAGTAAAATGGATGAAGAATATGCACTTGCTCATTGCTGTACCAGAGTTGAATCTCAAACAAAAGTTTTACTCAGTCTTTTATTTTAAGTACAATTTATGAGGTGAGGGTGATGGAGCACTGGAACAGGCTGCCCAGGGAGGTTGTGGAGTCTCCTTCTCTGGAGATATTCAAGACCCGCCTGGATGCTTACCTGTGCGACCTGGTGTAGGGAACCTGCTTTGGCAGGGGGGTTGGACTCGATGATCTCTGTAGGTCCCTTCCAACCCCTATGATTCTGTGATTCTATATCAGGCATGTCCAACCCTCAGTCCATGGGCTGCATGCAGCCTAGCACAGCTCATGCTGTGGCCGCCCTCTGCTCTGCGTTATCGTGGTGCACAGCAGCCCGGCCCCTCAGCACCAGCTGAACATTGGTGCACTATGAAACCCATGGGACTGAAACGGGGAGGGTACAGTGTGGTCCTAGCTCAAGTTATGGCAAATCGGTTTATGCATTTGGATACACTGGCTAAGCACAGTCCTGTGAACAGTGAAAAATATGCAGCCATGCTTTCTGTTTTGATACATGAATTGGAGAATAGGTTTCAAGATTGCAAAAAAAAAAAAAAATCAACAACTTTTTGGTATACTGGCAACTCCATTTGCAGTTGACATAAATACATTACTTGTGAATTTTCAAATGGAATGTATACAGCTGCAATCAAAAGTCTGATCATGTCTCTTTGCAAGACTTTTATCAGAGCTCTCTTATCAGAGAGAAATACCCCTCGCTTCGCAGTCACACCTTCCTTTTGTCACCTCTTTTTGACAGTGCGCACATTCATGAAAAATTATTGTCATGGATGAAGCCCAGAAAAAGTAATATTTCATCAAGAATCCCTGACGAACCCCCAGAGAGCTCACTGAAAGTGGCAGCCACTGCCATGGAACCAGACTGATACGTCAGTTTCACAAACACAGCGTCACCTATCCCACTAGTTTCATGGCTTTGTTTCTCTCTTTTTCACATTTTAGTTAAAGATAAAAATTAAAATAAGGTTTTTTTCTCATTTATACGCATTAACTGTGTTGTATATTTTATGAGGGCTGCACTGAAAGTAATGCCTTCTGTTTTTATGATGTTAGCCCACATTAGAGGTGGATATTGGTGGTATGGCTGTAGAGGTTCAACCTCCCCACCAATATTACATTAAACATTGTTGCCACATGACAGATGGCAGCAGAGAGGCAGTCTGACATGATGGGCCTGACATGGAAGCATGTTATGAAGCAAGGGTGTGTCACTAAATTACTCCTTGCAGAAAAAATGGCACCTGCTGGCATTCATCAATGCTTGCTGAACATTTTCACGGAGACCAGTCATGGATGTGAGCACAGTGAGGCAGTAGGTAGTGTGTTTTAGCAGTGGCCACAGCAACATGAAAGAGAAGCCACATTCCAGATGGCCATGTACAGCTCTCACGCTACAAAACGAAAAGCATCTCAATAAGCTCATGTGCAAATTAGCTAATGGTGGTGACAATGTTGAAAAACAATATTTTGTAGCTGGGAATTCGCTCTATCAAATAATGTTATGCTCTTTGTATCTGTTGTAGCGTCCACAGAAATAAATAGGAGGTATTACTTTTGGAGCAATAAATTAAAAAAAACATCTCTGTCCATTGTATTTTCACTTACTATACAAAAATGATCTTTCCTCCCTTGCTCAAAACTCAGAATTCAACGTATTTCTCAATCACTGACATTCTCTGTGGTCTTCAGGGACATTGCTAAAAGATTTATAAAGTAAGGTCTGCACACAAGGCAGATTAGTTTTAAATTCAACTAAATCATGGCATTGGAAGACTTTTTAAAATGCATTCTGAAAAAAAAGAAACTAAAAACCACCCAGATTGATACACAAATAAAATAGGTTTTATATGGCTTGCAGAGGAGAGGGCATAGATTATCTATTCATTTAGGAGTGTAATTTTTATATGAACTATGAGTTCAAGGACTTTTCAGCTACATGGCATATAGAAGAATCCAAAAGCATAATTGGAGTACAACTGTACACCTTATCCACTTGTCTGAGCAAATTACTTTGGGTAGCAGGTGTTGGCTATGACCTCTCAGAGCTCTGACATTTTACCATGGATTACTCCTTGTGTCTTCAGTGATGGAATCTCTAGACCTGTCTGGCAACAGTACCCAGTCCAATTGATTAATTGCTGCTTATCCCTTCATATGGCTTCACAGCTGGTTCTGCCCCAGTGACAGCAGCAGCTCCATGTCCAGGTGGGTCCACTTGCAGGCGGCAAGGCAGGTAAGAGTGGTGATGCCCTCAATCCATGAAGACTTTTACAAGCATGCGGCATGCAGGCTCTCGTTTGCCACAGTGAAATCGCATAACTAATGGTGGTGACTGCATCGAAAAATAGTGTTCTGTAGCTGAGAATTTTTCTCTATTAAATAGATTATTGTGCTCTTCGTATTGGTTGTAGTTTTCAGGGAAATAAATAAGAGGCATATCTTTCGGAGCAACCTTTATATATGTAACCCAATACAATTCTGCTTCACTCAGTGCAGTCCAGGTAAGTCAAAAGGTTGGACAACTGTGATTTATATGGAAGCTGATAATTTTCTTCATAAAAACAAAAACTATAGATTTTAAATATATACTCAATATGAAAAATATACTATTGTGGAAACAAAACCTAATGTGATATTGACCTAACTAAAGCTTATTTTTATACACTTAGATATTTCAATACATATATAAATTTCAGTAAATCTCTGATTTTGCTGGTCTTCAATGTTATCTGTTCTTTGGAGGTCACTGAAACACTAAACAGCGATGTAAGCTCTTTTTCCTTTAAACCTTTTAAGTACTTAGGCAGCTTAATATCTTATTTTCATTTTTAATTCCAAAGCTTAAACAAATGGTTTTAATAGTAGTAAATATAGAAAGTAATTAATAGCTCCACTAAGTTCATCCAAACACAGCCTTTGAGCTGTCATAATAAACTATGTACTCTACAACCAGTACCAAAACTAGAAGACAACCATTTACAAATGTCAAAATATCCAGCTCGACAGACAGAGCCTAACAGCTGGCAGTCCCTTTGCTTTCATTGTTCTTTTGGCAGTAGATTCTAAAAAGATCATGTGTCTCATGCATGGTGTCCATTCAGGTAAAAACAAATTCCCAGAGAAACAATACTTTCCCTAAACACCACACAATATATTTCAGTTTTGCAAATGCTGAGAATTGTATGGCTGCTGTTCTAGATTTCTGGCTGCAGTTCTAAGAAAAGAGAATGCTTCTCTCTATAAATGTCTTACTTAAACCTATGGATTTTACAGGTAATGACTACAAAAAAAGTGAGTGTAGAGGTCACAAAGCAGGAATGAGAGGGTTTTTTCATTGTTTTTTCTTTTTATTTTTTTAATATTGACTGGTTAAGTTTCCTCTAATCTTTTAACCATAGCACTTATACAGTAAAATAAAACAACCAACTGGGGGAGATAAACAAAAAAAATATTATTCTCTGGAAATGGATTAGAACACAATACAAGAAGTGACACCACAACATTAATAGTGGTTGCAGCATTATAAAACACTGACTTTCACTCTGTAACAAGGTGAATAATAATGCATTTGTTATAACCATCAATAGCTAACACAACCATTTCACTTAACTTATATACTAAATGTGTGGAAAAGCAATATGCTTATTAAAAAGAAGGAGGGAGGGGAAGTGGGACCGAGTCAGCAAATAGTGTTGGATGGAGGATATCAGTGCATAAGAGGATGAGAGAAAGTATATGCAGTGAAATATATTTAAAATATAATTCTTTTGATATTTTTGTACTGTCATTTTAACATTCATATTTCCTTTAATAAGGTAGAAATGACTTTTTTCAATCTTCCCAGTAACATCAGAATTTAATACAATCTCACATTACTCCTCACATTTACAGCGAATAATCAATTGGCCAGTATTCTATTGCTTTAGGGGAAAATACGAAGATCAAGTCCCAATTTAAGTTAGGGTACATTCAAATAATCTTGCCATCTCCTACTTAAGAACCAAAGCTCTTTTATATATACAAATTCAGCCAAAGTCTTTGATTGCGTATTTCATTTTCAGTGCATATAATTCCAGTCGGGAGTAAACACATGCTTATCTAAGTTGATGAATTGCATCCTGTATATGCTCCAGTTGCAGAACTACTGGCCTTTAAGTAAATAAAAAGAAAGGGATGGCTGATTATTCACATCTTTCCCCTACTCCCAAAGCACATAAAAATGTGTAAGTAACGTTGACTTTAAGGTCACTCATTACAAATAACAAAAGCAACAAATCAACAAAAATTAATACCACCACCGCCACCACTCTCCTTTCAACTTAGTTTCTCAGTTAACTACCATAGGCAAAAGCTTGTATTTCCATAAAGTAGGTTTTATCCCATGTAATGGCTGCCTTCATGCAGGCTATTGCTAATATAGACCATATCCAACTGTTTAGAAAATCAATACTGTATTAAAAAAAAAAAAAATCCACCAAAACCAGCACTCTAGTATGTCTAGAACAGCTCCCTTGGAAAATTGGCTGTTTGCTGACAATTAATCATTAATTTTCTTGTACTCAGAAGATGGGATTTGCTCTACTTTCTTTACAGTTGTAAGTTGACTACTTGTATTTTCAAGTTTTATGTTTTCCTGCTATAAAAATGTCATTAAATTTACTTTGAAGTCATATTTTTCAGGTAGCAAAAATCACTTTGGAGTCGCTCAGTTTAAGATAATTGCAGAAAATTATAAAAGCAGAGACAGATATTTGATATGTGAAACATTTTTTCCATGACAGAAATCTAACCAAAGCAAACACAAGTGAAGAAAAATGTTGGCAGCAATCTAAAGGTTAATCAGAATTCCACGTACATAGTTAATTCAACATTTAAAAAGAGTGCAGAGCTGGGTGAATTACTAATTATCCAGAGGTTTGCAGGATTTGCAGGATTTGCATTTTCTTTCCTTATACTGTGTCAGTAATGTGCTATTCATTTTGCTTCTAAGTTGGTTTAAAGTGTAGTCTAAAAGCTATTGCATCTCCTGCCTTCCTTGTTAAAAGATTTATAAGAACTATATTTCACAATCTATCTGTGTGCCCTTTCATCCAGCCAGATGACAGGAAGCTCAGTACACCGGAACTTGTCTGTTTCTTCCCTTGGTCTTTTTAACCACTAGGAAAGCACAGAATGGGCGTTAGGGAAGTTTGAAGCATTACAGTCAGCTTTAATGGACATGGTTAAATCTTGATACTTCTAAAAATGTTAAGACTTCAGTCAACAGTTAAAGGTATTTTGTTTTACTGGCTCACAAAAGGGTGAATACCACAGTAACAAGGAGCAGTGATAGCCCAGTACAACACAAGGTAGCCTTACTGGGGCTATTATCTACGGCTGCTCTTAACACAGGTAGTCTCAGAGCTGTTGGTTATAGAAAAGCAGACTGGAAATATATATGGTAGTGACGGTTTCAGTGTGACAAAACTAGCCATGTTTTGTCAAAATACATTGAATCTCTCATCTTTAAAAGAAAATAACGCTATTCCTTTGCTGTCACTAGATGAGTAACCAGGAGGTATTCATGATTAGATGAAATTAGAAACATTTTTCTCTTCCAGTTATCTATTAAACTAGTGATGCCATTGCATATATAACTGCCTTGAAATGATAAGTAGAACTAATTATAAAAAGGAACATATTTCATACCTAAATATTACAATCAGCTGATCTATAGCTATATCTCCATTTTGATATATAGTGAATGTCATAAATATATATGAAAAAGCATCCAGCCTCGTATAGTTCACCTGTGTTTCATGCACAGTTATTTTTTATTTCTACATCTGCTAAAACGTGACAGTAAAATCAGCTTGATTCAGCTTGAATTTCAACCTGTCTTCAACACAACAATCTCTCAAGTATGCTCACTTGCTCATTTGAGAAGATTCACACCAGAGCTAATTGCTGTGGGTGATCAAAGAGGCAGGAATCTAAACATGTAATGGCAAATATATTTTTTAAGTTTCTGAAGCATCTCACTCTGAGTCAGAGATAGGATTATTTTTGTACGTACACTGTCATAAATAGATGAGTCACTGATACCAAACAGAGTAGGAGAGGGGAGAATCCAGTATCAATTGCTCTGGGTGTCAAGAATTCAGTGGCACTGAGCTGAATTCATGCCTAAATGAGGAACTTTGTGGCCAGTGAGATCCTAAGAATTATTTGGGGTACCAGGAGTACTACTTTTCATCCCATACAATTTCACAGCATTGCATTCACCAGTCTGTTGTCCTGAGGAAAAAAGTGGTTATAATCATATATACAAGCTGCAATGCAATCTGCTTGTTTGCCATTCAGTGTATGTAGGTAGGTTACTTGCAAGTGACATGGGAGTCTTTAGGACTATTTCAGATAAAGACCAATGGAAGAATTAGGATATTACCACCCAAGCTTAGTCAGATAGCTCAGACAAAGGAGAGTGAACAAACGCAGGAAGAATCATAGAATCATTAAGGTTGGAAAAGACCATTAAGGTTGGAAAAGACCACTAAGATCATCTAGTTCAACCACCAACCCATCCCCACTGTTCACATGGTTAGTGAAACCATGACCCTCAGTGCCACAACTCCACAGTTCTTGAACACCTCCAGGGACAGTGACTCCACCACCTCCTTGGGCAGCCTTTGCCACTGCCTCACTGCTCTTTCTGAGAGGTGAAGAAAAACCCAACTAAATGTTTTCTGATATTACTGAATGCAGAGAAAGAACAACCTTGCACTCAATCTAGGGGCAGCTGAGCCTCCCTCCTGACCATCACCCTCCCATCATCTTTCTCTCAGTCTGCTGTGCCCCAGAGCCTCATTGAGAATCTCAGGGTGGAGGTATCTGGGACAGTGCCACACCAGCAGACATCACTTGGGTCCTTCACTTGTGCCTGTGTAACACATGCTGGAACACGGAACACATGGAATTTGCTTATGCCTCTAAGACAGAGCCACGGAGTGAAACCCCTTCAAAAAGGATTAGGCATAGTGATAAAAATACCAACAACTGCTCCTTTATGTGCTTACTGACCAGGGAAGAAATCTGTGAGGATGGGGGTGGGGAGCTGATACAGATATTCCTATGCTAGTTTCTGCATGAGTTTTCAGTGCAAAGACATTTAAATAATTAAAGAGGTGTATGTTCAACAGTCAGTAAACTTACCTTAACAGCAGAGAAAATAAATCATTGAAAGCAGGTAAGTTTAAACAGAAACTTAGCTTTTTTTTTTCTCTCTCTTTTTTTTTTTTTTTTTATATAATGTGAATACAAGAGTTGACAGAGTTCATTTCACTCAATTTCCATTTGGTAAAAATGCCAAAGCTGTCAAAGTGTATTGATTTGCCATTTTCTGAACAGGCAGGTATTTGGATTATTTCAAAATCTTTCATTTTGAAGGTTATTTATAGTAAGAATTAAACCAATGCAAATGGAATCTGACTGAGGGCTCCTTATACTTCAAAAAACATCAACTGATCTTGTTACAGGACACTGTTACACCATCTCTGGTACTGAGAAAAGTCAGTTGACAAAGTATCACATACACTGTCACAGAAAAAATGGAAACAATCTACTGTTATTAATTTTAGTAGGTTACCACTCAGTTCCTCACATTCTCCCTGCTCATCATACAAGCAGGTCCACACCTGTGCTTGTCTCTATGTGAGAAGCATAAACCACTTTCTAATGTAAGTAAAAAAATCTGTTACAAATCTGCTGACACTGGATTTCATTAATCTAGTATGAAAAAGGGTGCTCTTCCAAACCCAGATGTCTACATTGGTTTTGGAGTTGAAGGGTTTGCTCAAGTTCTCTGCACTGTAGCTAATTTATATGAGGTGCAAAAATACATCCAAAGGCACGAAATCTGAATTTTAAGACTCCTGGTACAACTTTCGTAAAGTAAGTGAAAAATGATTCACAACCATGCCATAATGTAATCTACCCAAAAGAGAAGAAAAGCCCTATTCACCGATTCCCTTAGCCTCCCTGCTAAGGCTTAGTAGTTCAGTGCACACTGCCTGTAGACACACAGATAACATTCTTTCAACCCTCCAAACATGTTGTGTCAGATCACATCATGTCCTATGTGAAGTGGCTTAATGCAATGTGACGCAGTGTTGCCCAGCTCTGTGCCTGGCCTTAGAGCTGAGGACCAAATGGAAGGGGCTCTTCACCACACCCACGGTGATTTGAATTACTGGCACAGGGGACAATACTGGTCTCAAATGTGACATCGACTTCAAGCAGGTTTCCCTATTCATGTCATAGAGTTCAGATGGAAATCAACCGCACTACCTCAAGCTGGTGATGAATATTTGCTTGTTATGAGCTTGGCCACATCATCTCTGTTGCAGAAGCCAAAGGATAAAGACAATAATCACTACATCTGCAGTGAAACATGCTGTGCTGTATATTTCACTACTCACTCAAGCAGCTCTTCTGTAACAACACAGACAGCTGAATTTTCAGCCTTGAAAATAGCAGCACCTTGCTTGCATTAAAACTGACATTATCACTGTTTCAGCAAGTAGCATATGCTGTTTGAGTCATGGTTTGACTTCAGTGATTTGAAGCAATAGATCATTGTTCCTCCTGCAGTATTAACTCTACTTTTTCATAGTACACACCAGAGTATTTCACCAGACTCTGCTGGACAAGTACTGAGACAGAAGTCCACCTTAAGTGCACCGAACAGCCTTTCTTGTTACTAGCCCCATCAGATATTAGTTACTCAAATGCAAATCTGGCAACTCTTTGGCAGATTACTAGAAGCAAGGTTCACCATCCTCTTCTCCTCTCCTCACTGCTCTTTCACTTTCTTTAAAAAATTTTTCTTTTACATTTTGCTAGAAATATTAAACTGTATTGCCTGTTAACCTTACAATGGCTTTGTGGTTTTGCTTTTTACATTTCTCTTTTCCTTCCTGTATTTTTCCAAAAGCTGGACTTTGACTTGAGTTGCCAGAATTAGAGAAGCTTCATAAAGGTTCAGGTGCTGACACTACTACAGATCTAACAGCACTGATGAAAACTCTCACCAGTCACCATTGTCATTCCACTCACTGAGGGATGTAGAGATTGCAATGCTTCTCTCACTTCTGAATTAGGAACTCATGGCTTTCCCAGTGAAGCAAGGTTAGTGTATTTGTGGATGGTACACCTCCTGCTACCTAGATAGGGATGCTTATCATTTACATTTATGTAATCATCACACACAGATATCTTTTCCAACATATTTCTTCACATATGGCTTCCCAGAAACCTTCAAATTAAAAGTACTGTCCAGTTCCACAGGTAAAATACAGAAACTGATAGTAATAAGAAATAGCTCCAAAAAAGAAAGAAAAATATCTATCTGTAGATAATATTGTTAGTTTACCACATTCTATCTGACACTGGGGTTTTAAGTAAGAGACTTGTTTTCTCTTTCTAGTGTATAATTGTCTGGGTAAAGTTCCTTAAGACTCCTTTCCCATGTGTCTTACAAACTGGCAAAGATTCTGTTCAGAATTACTTACCAAAACTACTTTCAGTGATTAGGGCAATTTGTCTTATGCTAATCATGCTCCTGCTAAATCCAAACAAGCAGACTTATACAACAGTGTGATCTTGTAGGACTGGCATTTAGGAAATCTGATTAATGATCAAGGCTAGCTCTTTAAATAATATAATAAAATACAGTATATAAAATACACTATATAAAATACAGTAAATCCTGGCATGGGAGATGGCTCCATGTTGGTTATGATGCAACAGATGAATAAAAGACACAAAAGTTTAGCAGAAATTGAAAGTCTCATTTTGCCACAAAACTCTGTTGCATTCTAACTCTGCTTATATATTCATCTAGTGGGCTTTGATCTTTTGCTTGACAGTTCAGTGATCTCCTCCAAGGTATCCAAGTAGATCAGACGTAACTGTATCTAAATTCATATAGACAAAATAATGTGCAGAAAACTTCTCCTGTATACTATGTAAAATGAAAACACTTTGTTGTATTTCTTTGCAGTCATAAAGTGAAAGGCTTAAAGCTGTCGTATAAGTGAAAGTTGTCTGGCACAAGTTGTTCCGAAAGGACTAAGGTCTCAGCAGCAAGCCAGGAGCAGGAAATAACTGAGTTCTAATGCTGTTGCCACTGCCTTTGCAGTGAGCCTCAAATCATAACCATGCATTCAATATTCTTGATCTACGTTGCTGCTATGTTTTCAACTCAAGGCATTGCAGGTATTTGTTCAGCCAAGCACTCAAGATCAGTGGCCCCCTCTGAACGTTTTGGCTCCAGCCTCCTTACAGCTCAGGTGTTTCTCCACCTGTTAACTTAAGGTGACATTTGTGGGTCTGACCTGAAATTTGCAAGAAGTATTTCACTAGAACTAGCAAATTGCTTTGAAGCTTAAGCATTTGTACACGTTCACCAGTTTTGATTGCCTCCTTGTCTAGTCCTGCATTTAAATTCCTTTTCCTGGTGAAGTACATCTCTTCATCAAGCTTTCTCACAGTTATAAAAAAAAAATGCACGCAGACAGAAGGTGGGAAAGGCTCCCAAAGCCCATATGCTGTACAGCATGTTTCTTGCATAAATATGTCATGGGTATTTTAGTAACCTGCTGCCTTCTGGCATGAGTTGTATTCAGCTTCCCATTGTTTGCTCAGATCTCAGAGCAAGGGAGGAGTAGGATGGAAACCCACATAAGCACGTCTGATACTCTTCCGCCTGTCAGAATGTATTCATTTTGTGGGGAGAACCAGACATCCTCTGATTTGCAGATGTGCTTACTATAACACTGTGATTTGTGCTATTAAGTCCTGTACTGATATATCACTTACTGCAAACCTCAGGAACAAAGGAGGACAAAAGCTAGGACTGGGACCATTCCAACAGGAGAATATACTCATGCTCCTCTCAGTCTTGTTGATTTACTCTATTTGTATGCTAAAGAGGGAACTGAATTTAAATTCAAATTCACAGCTTTTCTCTTTTTCTTTAAAATGGGCTTTCTGAATCATGAACATCTGAGCAGATAAACTTTATGTACAGCTTTGATGTATGATGGTTAACCATCATCTAATTTAGGAATTTGAATTTGTTGTCTGTCTGGTTACCTCCAACACTTGTAAGTCCTTATTTATCAGCAGAAACCGCACACTTTCAATTTAGTGTGCTGATTTATAGACCTTGCTCAAATCTTATTTAACAGACTGATTTATAAACACAGGACAAAAGAATCTAAATGATGAGTGTTAACTCTCCCATCAGATTTATGCATTCCAACTATGAACGTGGCTGTATTTCTTTGGTTGTTTTACAAATGATAACATTAATTAGTTCTCTAGCTGTCTGATAGAAAATATCTTCTATCCTAGTGATTAAGTCCTGGTTCATCTTTTTGACAGATAACCATATCTCATTTTTTTCCCCCCACAGAGCCCTGATTTATTAATGCAACACACTAAATTTTAAAACATAAATTTAAGAGCTCTGAAAAAAAAGTCTGACTAGAAAAATTATCCTTGGAACATAAAATAGACTTTTTCACAAATGTGCTCTGACGCTTAAGGAAACTATTGAGGTAGTTTGAGGGGGAAGTTGTCCTCTGTTATTCTTTCTGTATGAAGAGTGCCTGGATCTTAAAGCATTCCAACTGCTAGAGAAAGATACACAATTCAAGTGCTGCACACACTGGTGTTCCAATACTTGATCTGTTTGAAATGAGACAACTAGAGGCTACTGAGCTCAACTTAGGGAAACGGGAGACAGTTTGGTTTCAGTATACAGCACCTCCGGTGACCCCCTTCCCCAGGAGAATAATAAAGGTGTTTTCTTGACTTAGCAGGCTGCTTAGAAATCTGAAGCTACTTACTATACAAATTCTTAATTACTTATCTGCTGAAGTTGCATATTTTTTCTCCAACCACCTGCTACAGGATTACATTTATCAACATCATGCTCTCACCTTCAGAATGCTGAGCTGCTGCCTTCTGGCAAAGCTACATGCTGCTCTCGGGTTGCTGGGCTGGGCCAGAAGGCACTGAGCAGGGATTAGTCCAGCAGAATAATGACCTTCTAAAGCCTCTTCTGCTCAGCAGAAGTAATTTTATGGTTCTCATAAATGTTACATAAAATTCAGTTGATTCTTTTGATTATTTTTTTCCAAGATTCCTCATCCTCTTTTTTACTTTTTAGGGTAATTCACCACTAGTTCAGATCTTTTAGGTAATTTCCTACTAAGCAAAGTTTATTATTCTTTCAAAATTGGCATAGCCATCAGGACAAAAAAGGCAAGCATTGTGTGTGTATTCTGCTGGGGCCAAAACCTGATTCCATTCAAAACAAACAGATATTGCCACTTTTACAGATTTTCAACATTTTAATTTGCTTGAACTCTGGAATTTAAACAAGTAGGAACAGCAACTTTAGGATAAGGGGTGCAGTTCTTCCTGAAAAATCCATAAGATCAGTGACTAAAAAATTCAAGCAAAGAAAGGTTCTCATTTGTTTTATAAAAATTTTCAGGCATAGCACAGAGAAGACACTGCATCACCTGTCCAGATACTTATATGGTCTACACGGTTTAACTACTAAGTAAGCCTTCCAACTTTGTTATACTACTCCAATGATATCAGGACTCTATGCTGAAAGGCAGTTTCTACAATGTGTGGTATTAGATAACTCCTTAGGATTCAATAGCTGAACACTCATCCTCAGTGAATAGACACATCTCCCATGCTTCTCCTGCTGCCAGAGTATTCCCGTGCCACAAGCAGAATGTGAGTGATCTCCTCCCACCCGAGGCCCATGGGTAGGAAGCTGACATAACTAATGATTTGCAGCTGATATGCCAGAGAAGGGCTGACAGAGCAAGGCTTTGCAGTGAGGATCTTCTCTCTCTCTCTATGATGCTCATAGGCAATGTCATCAGCTAATGATACCTAGGTAAGATGTGCAAAAAGAACACCACGTGACAGCATGAATGGTGAACCAAGGAAGGCAAGGAGAGAGGAAGATCTGCTATGTCCCAGCCTGTGACTAGGCTACTCCTCCCATGGAAAATTCTGAAATTGGAGCAAGAAGACTGCTGCTTGGAGACTATGCAGTAAGAGTAGAGACAGCTGGTAGTTATTTCAATTAAGCAAGTCATATAGGTCCTTCATAATCACTGACAAGAAAAAACACAATTCCTCTCAACCTAAAATAGGCATCTAAAACAGGTCAAATATGCATCCTCCTACACATAGTTATGAGAGACCAGCTCAGACAGAGATATTTGTGCTTCAGAATCTGAAGTCAGGTGAAATGAATCCCACCTGCACAGGCTGCCAAGTGTGAGGTGGTTAAGGACCCAGATCTGGGAAAATTCAACCCTGACAAGCTAGAAGGGGTGGGCTAGAAAAGGATCAAACTTCAGGAGAATATCTCCTAGAACATACCACCTCATTAAGTCTGGACCAGAAGCTCAGAGTCCCGAGTCTCTCCTTCCTTTGCTGCTTAATAAATGCTTGTGAAGCTCCTTGGCAAAACTGTTGTGGCTCATACCAATACTGCTGCCGACAGCTGTAACTGTTCCATTAGTGTAAGTGACACATTCAGCTGTTTTAATAAGTCCCAAGCTACTGCTGACCTATGCAAATATCAGTACGAATCCACAAGATGGAAATATTTCTAAAAACCACAGAAAAACAAAACACCAAGTAAATTACACACATGCATAGAAATACATTAAAGAACATTATTCATCTTTACAAGCTTAATAACATTCTTTTAATGTTGTTTGTGTTGCAGTAATGGTTTAAATTTCTCTGGCTCTTGAGCATGGCTATGTAAGCATCCAAAATAGGACTGGGATTTCAATGAATATCTATCACATAAAAAACTATATAAAGGGATTCAAACCCAAAAACCGAGCAGAACTTCAAAATTCATTATTAACTATTTTATACCAGCACTGTACCACGTTATAGACTGGTTCCTTCATCCTGACACATCTCTGCCCCTCTCTCCAGCCTGTTTATTGAGCATCATATAAGTACTCACATCCTTCAACACTGTCCGTGCACTCATTAAGTTTACTTTATTTGCCTCTGAAACCTACTCAATTTTAGTTCTGCTCCTCTTTGCTTAGGTAGTCTCAATTCCATCATTCTGATATTGTCCTAAAGTTCAGTGTATGTAAGCACAGGGGCTGGTTGCCATCCTTCACCAATGCTAATGGAGCTTTTAATTCCTTTGTTAACCCTTAGAAAATGCCAAGTAAAGATTTACAATCTCTCTGTCCCTGCAGGGCCTCTGAAAAGGAAACCATCCAGATGGCAAAACACAGTTCTGCAGTAACCCTCTCCCACAACTGCCAAATGTAGGAATGTGCTAAAGACTTCGAATGCTCAGCACAAGAAATTTCACAACTCATTAGCAATGCCACATCAAAATAATAAAGAACAAAAAAACAACAAACTGAAACTCCGCAGGATGCAATCCCAGGGGTTTGCTGGCAGTACCGTAGATGAGAATTCAGTGTCAAGATTTACACAAATAATGTTTCTTGACCACTATTTTGCACAACAAAAAAAGTTATAACCCCAAATATACAGCAAAGTTGCAAGAAAATATTGACTTGGTCACCTTCAGAGGACACAGCTGCTGAAGTGTTCCCCTGGTATCACTTCAAGAATTACAAGCTAAATTAAGAGATTTTTTTTATTTTTATTTTTTTTTTTAAAGAAGGTACAGCTGCTTTTGCCATCCTAATTTTTATATTAATCTTGCCTGAAAGAATGGCGGAGGAGTGTGAAACTGATTTTAAACTCCTTTTGGCAAAAAGCAGCATTAATCGAGCTCTGGGAAATCTGAAATCTTTTCCCCTAGCACTCGTTAGTGCAAGCTGACCTTTTCTCTGTCCAGCACTGAGGACATCATGCTATCTGTTGGTTATCCATAACAAACTTGTTTTTTCCAGCTCCCTGGATTCTTTTGAAGGGAGAGAAACAAGCACATTTCAAAGCAAGCCAAAGTCATTTGCTGCCAGATTATTTACATTAACTACTTGCGCTTCATATCCACTATCAAACTTCAAGTCTGTGATTTTATTTGGTGTGGTGTTGACAGTGATTCAATAAATGTATTCTGAAAATGTATTTCAGCAAGTGGGAAGCTCTTCAGCTGCTCGGTATGACCATTGCTGAAAGAATGCATCCGTTTATAATTTGATTTTCCCATGAAAGCATAGCGGCACTCTCAAGGCACAGTTCCTGACATTTGAGTGAATACAGGGTGGACAACCGGCTGGTTTCCAGCTACCCTTAATTCATCTGAACTATGGCACACATGCAGCCGATCAGCACGTGGGCACATAACCACATACCTTCTGGTACCCTTTTATTTATTATTTGACTTGCAAGGTAGAAATTTTAGATGGAAAACCAACCAAATTTTTTTTTATGAGCACAAAATGAGGAAGGCACTGAAAAACATTCATCTGACAAATTTAAAATGAGTTCTTGCATATCAGTTTTCATGTTCATACATTGCTTCTTCTGCTTTTCATATGATTACCTGCAAGAAGCAGAATGCTTCAAATGCTTTAGTGTGAGCCAGAAGGAGATTGGTGGTATTGTGGAAATTTGTAGGTCACTTAAATAGCATGAGTGTGGGATACAACCACTGCTGCTCTCTGTTCCTGCTTCAGACCTTGCCCCTGGCTCTGTCTCCTTCTCTCCCCACTCACCACCTTCCTCCATCCTGACTGCTCCTCTTGCACCTAACCTCCTCCAGGAGCTGGGCACTGCTTTCCCACCTGGACCTGCACCTGCCAGTCCTGTCACATATAGCTGACATCCTACTCCCTCATGTGAGCAATCAATGAGGCACCATGGGGAATGTTACCTCATGCCTTCTGAATACTGTTTCTCCTATTTTGTATTCGAAGAAAACAATTGTCTGTATTCTACCCCGCAGCATAGGGATACCACGAGTAGAATTCAGCTCCTCCAGGTCCAGAAAGAGAGTTCCTAGGTCCATGGTCATTTGACTCTGTGATTCCAGCCACTACAGTTTTTATGGAATAGCACCACAGAATCATTAAGGTTGGAATAGACCACTAAGACCATCTAGTCCAACCACCAACCCCTCCCCACCATACCCACTAACCTGTCCCTCAGTGCCACATCTACATGGTTCTTGAACACCTCTAAGGATGATGTAACATGATGAAATTGCAGGAATGACAGGAGAGCAGCAAGATCCCAGGCTGCAGCAAATAAGGGCTTGCTCAAATGCAACAGCTGTGGGCACAGAGATAAAGAAAGAAGCTATTTACCTTCAGAAGGCCTCAGGTATACAGGGATCTCCACTGACATACCCTTGTCTCCACTGCCAACCCTTAAATGAGTTCTGGGAAGGGTGTGGATCCTGGCTGCACGCCTTCCAGTCACTCAGGTACACTGCATTCAGCTGAGCTCCCCTGAGTTGGCTCTGCCTTCTCACCAGGTGCTCAATCATTGGTTCAGGCCCTGACTTAGCATTTCCACTACAGATGGTGACTCTACCGCCTCTCCAGCCAGCCTGTTCCAGCATCTCACACTCTTTTGGAGAAGAAATATTTCCAAATATCTGACCTATCTATCTAAACTGAACCTCACCTGACACAACTTAAGGCCATTACTTCTCATCCTATCCCTCTTACCTGGGAGAAGAGTTATGATAAACTTAATTAGATAGGCCAATTTGTAACAAAACTATTTGCCAAAGTATCTGATACAAATTGATCTCTATGGTGGGAAAAGGCGTAATTCCTACACTGCACTCTGCAAATCAGCTTCTCACTGCCTGCAGTTTCACAGGTCCCTCCTTGGGGAACTCCTAAATTACCCTAATATTTGGGAGGCATGACAAGGACATCCTTGAAGTAGGTCTTTAATTGAGTCACATAACAAGACCAATAATAGAACAACAGGAACGCTGCACTTTTTTATATAGAGGTATGTGATCATAACTTTAGAGTCAAGGCTATCATTTTTATTATAAATCTTATTTATGTTTAGGGCCTCTGTTTCAGTTGCAAATATTTTCTTCAGACTAAAATATGACTGACAGACCCACGACTTGGAAGCAAATATTTATGTCACGTGGAAAAAAAGCTTGGTGCTTCAGTGTTTCACAGTCTGCATTCAGACACAAAATAAACTTCTATTAAAAAAAAACTAAAAACACACCACAACCAAACTGATTGAAGATGATGTCTCTGGGGAAGCAAAGAAAGATAATCATGAAGGCTAACATTAGCCTTGGGAAGGAAGCCTCCTATATTCTCTTTATGACCAGAAGCAATGAAGGCTCTTCCACAGGTTGATGTGGAGCAAGAAACTGCCTTTAGGTGCACTGAATCTACTCCATGCAGGATTCTCTCTCTGTGCCTGTAGGCAGAGGCTTCCAGGCTGCAAAGAGTCTTTCTGAATATGCCTCTTAATTTTCTAATAATGTTCTAATAAAAAGAGAGAATTCAGGGCAGGAAGAATTAAGTAGTTTCAGTGGTTACAAGGATTTTATGAATCATCAATTAAAAAAAAAAAGCCCCACTTTCTCCCTGTTTTGGGAGTGAGCTGAACAACCATCTTGCACAACTCCTCGCAGTGTGGAGCTGTAAGGTCTGCTAGGGCACTGATCCTCAAAGACCCATTTTCATTAACAAGTTGAGCATGTGGGGGAGAGGGAATATGTCCCAAACTCAACCTTGTCTGCCAGCATGCCCGCCTATGAAATCCAAAATCACAATAAGGTGACTCACTGCTTAGTATTCTTAAAGGAAGAGCGAGATCCCAGAGGACCAGAGCTTATCATCTCTGCACATGCTGAGGTCCTTTTGAGGAAATGCCCTGAAAGCTCTTTATAAGCTTTCTTACAGAGTGTAACTAGTATTAATTCGTGGGGATGTTTTGTCCAAGAGAAGTATCTATTCAAGGAACTGTACTTCAGAGGCTGGAGCAGACTAAGCTTCCTTCAAAGCACTCTGCTGGGCTGTGGAATGTAACAGCAGGACTTGTGACACATGTGTATTTTCAATTCCAGTCTCATAATTGTAGGAAAGGAGTTACTGTTAAATCTTTGAAGCTAAATCTGAATCCAGCCCATGTTTTTTCGAACTTCCAGATACTGAAGGGCTTCCTCTTTTTCATGTGCTGTTTTTGTTTCCGAAACCAGCAATCCTGCCTTCACCCTAAGCCACTCATGTTTTATGCTTTGAATATAAATTATGGGACACTCATCAAACCATTTTGACTGGGCGATCAAAATGCCTTTTTAGTCATTTCCCTTAGTCCTGAAATCTTTTCCTCGTGTTAATTTGCATATAAAATGATACTCATAACCTTCATTTTCAAATATGGTTACACAGTTTTAGGTTAATATAGCTAATAAACAAATGCAACAAATAATGAGATTGTAAGCCATTTCATGACACAAGGCTTCCACAGAACAAACAAGTAAATCTAAAAAGATGTAATCCAACAATGTGGCTTTTAATTGAGGATTTTGGCAAAAGAGGATTAAAACGTATCTGTCTGACAAGTCACGGAGTAAATTAAAGATGCTCTGAGGAAACTACTCCAAACTAGTGCCTGGAGAATCCCCAAGACCTGAGATGAACTGTTGGATCGCAGGATACCTTAACCATGTTCAAAGCCTGAAATCCTTGAGTATAAGTGAAATCCATAAGATTTTTGCCTTGTAGCTTGAGCATATCACCAGTGAGAAGATACCATAAACACTGGGTTAAGCAGAAGTGGAGTTGTTTTGAGTCAGACCAAAGGTCACTCTCCTAGCCCTGTTTCTAGAAATGTGTACAAACATATTTTGGCACTTCGCCTGTGAAGTCTCCCAGTTTCCAACACTTTGCAATTCAAGAGTTTTTTGAGCCCACAGTGAATTCCAAGTGTCCAGCAGCTCTCAAGGGCCTGTCTAGACTCCCTGTCTAGGTTCCTTGCTTTTGGGGTTGTGTGTGGGAAGCAGAAAACTTGGAATATAGAGGAAGAAACAAAAAATAATTTTTCAGTGTTACTAGGTGCTAACAGCATAGGAAATGCTCTTCATGGTGTATGCAAAGGCCCAGAGAGCAATTTACCTAGCTAAAGGTTGATGAGCAGCAGTGCCCAGACTGGTCTGGACTCCCAGCACTGGGTTTAGCGGTTCATATCTGTCGGGAGATTCATTTCTGATGTGAAATTTTTGACCTACCACATAGTAATAAGCCAAATCCTTTGCTGGAATCAGTATCTCAGCAAACTTCTCTGAACAGTTTCTTTGAGGGGTGAATGGGAGGAAACTACCTTTGTGTTTTCAAAGATTGAATATGTTTGAAGATTTGACATTATTGTCTGGAGTTACTGTTTTCTCAAGACTTTGTGAATGATCCTTATTAATTTTTATATTTTGCCTTTTGTATTTTATGATTAAGTCTGAATTTAGAACTGCATTTGTAGGAGCACTGACTTAGCAAGCATACTTTGCAAATACACTTAAGCTCTAATAATTAGGGAACCTGATTCTTAACAGTCTGCTTCTTAAAGTAAAATTCAGTGAATTATTAAAAATAAATTTAGAAGCACTGCTTAATTTATTTGTTAAATAATCACAATTAAAAAATACATACATTGCTACTGTATTAAAAAAAAAGAGTACGTATCGCATCTAAATGTAATCTACTCGAAGTAAAATCAATTCCACAAGCCACTTTTAGATTTTTCCTTTAGTTTGTGGATTTAAATTGCTTCTAAAAATCTCATTAATCAAATCTCTGTATGGAAGGATTCTAACTTTGCCATGACAAAAGGAGGCTGTACTCGACCTATATACACCCTTCACATTCATTTTCACACCTCATGCTGCAGAGATAAAAATACTCTATTTTTGGCAGACATGATCTCAACATTGTGATGACCTTAAACTTTGGGATAGCTTTAAAATTCGGAATACAGAGTAGCAATTTTACATTAAATAAGGCATAGGATTCATAAAAATATGGATGCAAATGTTTTATGATAACTGTTAAATTTGAGAAGACTTCCGTATGTGGATTGGTTCTGCTTGTATGTTTCTTATCTTGAAAATTTTCATGTCTTTTCTCTTCTGCATTTCAAAGTTGATTTCTGATTTTCTAGTGTATTAAAATCATGTGAAAACTTATTCTGCTGCAGAAGGCAAAGGTCTCAAAAACCAATATGCTTTTAAAATGCATACATACAGAGTCAGAAACAGTCAGTGGAGGAACAATTATTTTCCATGTGTTTTCATTTTTCTTCCAAAGAATTGTTTCCCATATGAAAGTGGCAACTTTAAAATGTAAATTGTTTGGAAGACTCCAGTCAGTTTCAGTTTCAGATCAAATCTCTGTCTCTGTCATTTGCTTATTTTTTCACTTGTTGAATTTGTCTGTCTACACAGACAGTCACCATATCTCTTCTGAGAGTTCATTGCCTTGGGTATTTGATTCCTGTATTGGCATAATACAAAGCTGCTGAAGGACAACCAGTTGCCTAATGCCTAGATGGAGCTGACGTACAAACATTAAATGTCAGATTATATTGTGCCTTTTTAAATCTTGCATGATTTATATTTGCAGCTGTACATTAAGAAGAAAAAAAATGTGGTAACTAGTTAGCTTTAGAATAACAGTACTGAATTACAGTTGTGTGATTTCTAATATCTTCCTTTTCCTAAAAGTTAAGAATTGGTGGTACTCATACCGTTACTGACAAAACAGGACCCTGGACCTTCCTGTAAATATGTCAACATTCCATTGTTTACAATGAGAGCTTACCAATATTTCATATAGTTAAAATGTTTTAAATAACAATGGAGTGTGAGGAAGTCTACTTGGGGTGAGATATCAAGAACTAAAGCAAAAGCAAAAGAATTCTATCTGTGATCTATGCACTAAGTCAGAACTGAATATTTCCTGAATCACCATTAAATATTTTTAGTCTTTAAAATATTGCTTTGATAAATTAATGCAGTTCACAATAGGTGAACTTCTTTATCTTTTCTGTCCAGAGTTCATAGACTCCTTTACATTTCACATAGCAGTTCAGCAGTGTTTGAATACATACAAAATCACTCTTTTCTGCCAGCAGCCCTAGGCTCAGTGCTCAGCTCCATGTTCCCATTGTCTAGTTCTGGGTGCTGGTTACCTAAGCACTGACATTCCTTTTACAGTAGGAAAATGCAGACCTCAGTGGTCACATCCTGGCTGCCCTCATCTACTCCCTTCCAGAATCAAATCATGGACACATCTAGGGCTCTGGTCCGAGCCCTTACTGCAGAATTTCTGATACTAGCACAAACTTTGCCCTAAGATGTGGTCAAATACAAATTTGTCTTAGACGTTATTCTTTATCAACAAGCAACAAGAGGTGATGATTTACCCCTAACACCACAAAAAATAACAATGTAGCAAAACCTTTGGTAGCAGATTACATTTAAAAAGGAGTATGATTATATATATGAGACTATTAGAAACGGAGGAAGTCTTAAGAGTTGTCAAAATGAGTTTTGGGAAGGGAGAATCAAAGATTACAAAACCCTCTGAGACAAAATCTTATCAACATTATAGTAAAATATTTGCTGAATATTATAGTATAATAATAATTAAGATTAATCCAGAACATTATAGCAGGAATCACACTTTGAAAAGAAAGATTCAAGAAAGAAGGGAGCAACAGTGGACAGCAGGATGTTCTCTCTGTCCCTTGTCCAAGGACCACATGTCCTCACAAAGGCTCTGGTTGCCTTCATAGCTATGTGGTTCCAGTGCCAGAAGTGAGAGGCAAAAGTTACTGGAATTGGTCAAATGGTAACCAGGCATAGTGGAGATTTCTAGGAATCCTGCAGGTTACTGCAAGGACTCCAGGGCATAATCTCATCACGGGAGAGGGTGTTCCAAGCCCAAGAAGCTGTAGCACAATTCTACGAGTAACAGAAATTAGATGAAATATGAAAAATGGTATTATAGATGGGGGAAAAAACAGTCAAGAAACAGTCAAAATAGTTTATCTAGAAAACAGTTGAAGACCTACATGTTTAAAACTTAGCGAATTGGAATATACATCGGTTTTCCACAGTTTTTCACAGATTCCTTCTCTGTAAAGTTCTATAGCTCTGATTTTTGTTCTTCCTCTTCTATCCTAACTCACACCACACAACTTCTCTTGTCACTCAAATGTCCTCTAGTGAACGCTAAGCAGCACCACCAACACTCGTCACACTTAGTTTCTTTCACCTTTTTTCCAGAAGGGGAAGATCTGCAATTTTAAGGTTTTCCATCTAAAACTAATGATTTGTAATGTTCTTAGCTTATCTCAGGTTTTAAAATATAAATTAGGAATAATTTTATTTTTCTCATTATATGTAAACATGCATATTTTTTAGAATAAAATTGAAGAGATGGAAAAAATGTAAGAAGAATGAAAGATTGTTACGTTATACTGACATAGGTTTTCTATTGGTAATTGCCATAATAAGGGTATCTGCCTGTATAGAGGACTTTGCAAATGTAAAGGACTCTGGCAAATGTAAAAACATTAAATTTCCACAGAAATTGCAAACAAAGTTTACAGGATGATGTCCCAAATGAAAGCTTAGTTTCAAATTTCTGAAATAAGAATTTTCTTACTTTAAAACTTTCAGATCTCTGTAGCCATTTTAGTTAAGATATATTGATTGTCCCACATTTTCTTTCCGCTGCCAAAGTGAGATTTTCTTCTGCTATAACATTCAGAGAAACCCATTTTAACTGTGCATATAGAATCTGCTTTGCATCTGAAAAATGTGCTAATTTGCACAGGATGTATTATTCATATCACGCCTGCTGTAATTTACATACCTCAGGAAAAAGTATTCACATTCTGGGTTTTCATTTGTTGCGCAGACAATACTGATAATGCTCACTAGAGTTTGTGAATGTCTGTACAGTTGCTGGTCACCATTTAATATAACTAAATAATCTTACCCTGCAATTCCCTTATACATTGGTATCATATTCGTTATACTTAGCTGTGTTATTTTCTGAGTAGTTTGGCAAATGGTGTAGCAAAAGCATTCACTTATTCAGAAAGTGCAAAAAGGGTACGCGTACTCATTAGAGCAGGCACTGAGGAAGGTGTTGTAGAACTCTGCACATTACTCCTAATGAATCAAAGTTGCTTAGTTTCCAAAAAAAAGAATATAATCTTCCTAATAAAGAATTCTGAAAATTAAAAATGGAATTTGAAATTCAAGATGAGCTTTTTTGGCTTTGATATGAATACAAAAAATTGTGCCAAAAGAACACACATCTGCAGTTATGATGTAGTTTCATTGGAAATGAAAAATTACAAGGCTCATTTTTTGTTTTTTTACAGTAAGTAAAACAAGAACANAAAAAAAAAAAAAAAAAAAAAAAAAAAAAAAAGATGCTACAAAGTGACAAGGAAACCAAGGCAAAATACCCTTAGGCCAGCAATCATTTTCCATCTCTTCAATGAGCACACAAATAAACCCCAAAGGAAAAAGATACCTACCCTCTAAAATTGACAACCTATCTTTTAATTAGTGGAGAGAGAAAAACTACCCTTGGGGCAACATCTCTCCTCTCTCTCAGAAACAGCAGATGAGCTGTGGCACCTTACACCTCAGGGCCTCTCCCTACCTGCAGCCATGTGTTTTGCCTCTCAGATGGGGCCTCTTCCTTTCCTTTACACGGCACTAACACAGACACTAATTTTTCCTCAAAGCATGTTTTTCAAATGGATCTTTAGGATTGCTCCTGCTGTATATCAGAGGCTCTGTGGCTTCTACTTATGCTCTTGCCAGCCTTCCTCACCCTTCCCTTTTCACACCTCTCTCCCCATCTCACTTTCCTTCAACTATCCTTCATTTGTACCAGCCTACCACTGTCTGGTATTCTGGAGTCTGTTTTTGAACTCTGTGTTTTCTTAAGAAGAAGCACGAAACAGTGAAGTTCTGTACTCAATCCCTTTGTGAATTCAAACGAAAACCAAAGTTTGCCCATGGGCTGTTAGATGTCTGCCACCCACGCTTCCCCTGATGCTGTCTTCATTGCTTTATTCTATAGAATGTCAGAAACAACGTTGTCACTATCAAGTACTATAAACACAGATTTTGCTATTTTGCTTCAGAAACCCAACCACTATCTTAAATACCACTCAAGGCTTATCTTCGTTGCTTGTGTTCCCTGCTGTACTTGATCAGATGTCGGTGTGATCCAAGCTCTGCTTCCTGTCTTCTGATGCTATTCTGGGTTCAATAGATTCTCTTTTGCCAGGAGTTAGAAGTATGAATCCAGATGTTCTCTGCTTAGAAGCTCATTCTTTTTAGCATGAATTGTTTCAGGCAGTAATGCTTAAAAAAGTCAAAAGTAACATGTTCTCCTGTAAAAATCTTTAAACAAGAACTTATCTAAATCAGAAATGCTTCACCTAAACCACCTGGCACCTGCTGATTCACATAGCTCTTGTGCATGCAATTTTTAAGATATGGTTTATGCCATTTAAGGGTTTGCACAGATCAAGCAAGAAGTGCTGTTGTCTAATAAAAGCTGGCAATGAAGATAATAAATACAGACTGTTCTTGTAACGTTTTACAGTTCCACACCTTTGTGGGGAAGGGAGCCCTTAATCAGAAACCAGGTGCTTTCCATTTACCAGTCAGCTAATTCCAGATTCTTCTTCTTGTGCAGTATAGGAGATGAACAAACTACTAAGCAAAACAAGCAACAAATTTAAATCTTTGCATACTTTCAAGTATTCATATTAAGGTCTGATATCTGATGCTTGGTAGATTTGTAGTATAACCACATGCATGAAAGTATCTCTCAAAGTCCATTATTCTGGCACAAGGAATGATGGATATTTGTGAGTCATTTTTAGTTTCTACTTCATTTAGTGGAAAAATTATTATGGATTAAATGGTTGAGAATGTTAGTTTCACCCACTGAATTACTGAAAAGCTAATTGCAATATGTCTTCGTGTTTTGCAGTAATTATTGGAATATCTAGCATACTCTTTTGAGTTCTGTAAATTACTGAGAAAGGATGGTTTATTTTAAATATACTGTATTGCACAGGAATTCATTTATTTTACAGCTGTGTTTAAGGAACAGTCGAAAACAATATGACTGTTTCAATTGGAAGGGATAAGAAAGGGATAAGCTTTATATATAACTCGTACTGCAGTGGAATCATCTGTATGGAATCCTGTGATTAGTCATGCTGCCAAGAACTCTCCCTCACTGGCGAGGGGCTGTGCAGTCTACTAATGAATTATTTAAAGCTAATACCTAAGAAGCATTAATAGAACTCTTTAAAGAACTCACTCTGACTACCTTTTTCCAGTTACGGAAACATGCTGTAGCATGTTCTGTAGCACAAACAATACGATCAGCCTTCCCTAAACATGTTGCTGTCGAGTTATTAGTAAAGCAAAGCTTTCATAAAAGCTTTTCACATTACGGAAGATGATCCAGGAAACTCTATTGCAATGAACAAATATTGTTCCCATTGATACAGTGAAGTTCCTCTCTGGTTCAGTCACGCTATTACAGTTTTGCACCTGTGTAGCTGAGATGGGAATTTTCCAGACTAATATTGTCACAAACAGCACTACGTCACTCTCTGAAGCTGTAATATTCATAATAATTTTAATAAACACTCACTACAATAAATCTAACAACTCCTTTAGAAAGCACTGGCTTTAGGTCCTTAATTTTACACATAGTACTTGTGTCACTGAAGTCCAGTTTTTTCTTCAAATCATGTCAAGTCATTATCATGTAATGGCTGAGCTAATGAGGAATCCACGTGGTCTATTGTTTCTAGCATTTCTACACCATGCTTTTTACACTGTCTTCTTAAGATCATGAGTTATATATTTTCTGTGAATTCCTATGGACCTAAGCATTACTTCAGAATGAAAACTTCTCTATAATAAATGTTTCTTTAACAATGTAATAATGACTCAAAATGTATCACAGTAACACTTTAGGTGTCTTATCTCTGATTCATTTGAAATTACCTTCATTGAACTAACCACTATTAATTTATGTGGTATCCATGTGGATGTCATAGGCAATCTCATGAGACTTCTACTGTAACTCAGCAGTAATTTAACTAATCATTAGGAAGAGCATCTTTGCCTAGTGAAAAAATTTCATATTCATCATAATAACACCAATCTTAATGGATTCATGTGATATTACTGCCACTATCATATGCATTGCTACAAAATTTCCATTGTAATTTAATTATAATGTAATATTATAATAAATGATTGTAAGTATGAGGAAGAAAAGGCATTGTAAATCTGTAGAGACACCATATTGCCATGCAGTACCTTTATACCCTGAAAAAGCAGTATAGAAATTTTCCGTGAGAGATCATCTTTGCAGAGAGCAACCGAAAAGAAGTACTTAACAAGCAACAACAAATACAAAACTACTTATTAAGCTAGTGTATCTATTACATTGAAATAAAATTTGAGAAATAACGTTTTCCTTAAAGAGAAATTAATAAGTGATTATTCAGAAAAGGTTTTTCATATCATAGAATGGTTTGGGTTGGAAGGGTCCCTTAAAGATCATCTAGTCCAACCCTCTGCCATGGGCAGAGACATAGGGACAAATTTAACTAGATCAGACTGCTTGAAGCACCATCTATGTCAGAGCAAGTAAGCAAGTAACTCTAGCTACGGATAGCTGCAACCTAATGAAATTTTTTCTTCTCAAATGGAAAAATGTAATCTCTGCTAAATCCTGAACTGTGACCCCACATTTTGGTGGATGAATCCATCATTTGTAAAGGTCTCCTTCTATGACTTTGAAGCTTAGTTTTTTACTTATACATATGAAAATACAGCCCATTGCCACCTGAGTCCTATTCAGACCTGGACATCTGTGGTCTTACCTCAAATGCCAAGAATTCGAAAACAAAATCCAATAATTTACAGGCAAATTTCAGGAAAGGGCTGCTCACTGATTAATGCACGAGCAGTTCTAAGCCAAGCGTTTCAAAATATTGCTTGCTGATATTTATTAGAAAGTTAATAAATAGAAATTCAAAAATAGGCAAGTGCAAATACAGCATCATAGTTATCTGCCTGACATACAAAGCAGAGTGACTTCTTTTTTACCATCTTGCCTGCTATGCTCTCATTTCAGATGTCCCCATATCCTCTATCATAATATACTAACTTTCCATTCCTCTTCATTTTCCTGGGTAACTAGTGACAGGATGAGAGGTAATGGCTTCAAGTTGTGCCAGGGGAGGTTCAGGTTGGGTATTAGGAAACATTTCTTCTCCAAAAGAGTGATGAGGCATTGGAACGGGCTGACAGGGAGGTGGTGGAGTCACCATCCTGGAGGTGTTCAAGAACCATCTGGATGTGGCACTGAGGGACATGGGCAGTGGGCGTGGTGTGATGGGCTGGTAGTTGGAATAGAGGATCTTAGTGGTCTTTTCCAACCTTAATGATTCTGTGATTCTATGGTTAATCTTACTACTCTCTGTCCTCTCTCTTTCTTTATATTTAACCATTTCTTTTCTACCCTCCTTTGTTCCCTAGAAATATCTCACATCTTTATTGATTGTTAACTCCCTGTCTTCTGCTCTTTCTCTACAGTAGCTCATTTTCTTTGTCTGTTCATCTCTCTTCAGCACTGTCTTGACAGAAGGAGTTTGACTCTTTTTTATTTTGAAAAAGAATATGCCTCTTTGTAAAGCCAGTGAAAAATCAGGGCTGTGATATTTCTCATTTTCTTTCTCACTGATCATACAGGGGCTGAAGTTGCTGAGAACCGGGGTTCCTTTAATTGAAATTCAGACAAGCAGCTGTCACAACTGCTGAGATTCAGCAGGAAAGGATTTCAGTGATGTAAATGACAGCTCCAACTACTGTTCCAGCAAAGAAAGTAGAGGTCATATTGGGAGGAATAAGACAAAATTTTATTGTTATGGCTGAAACTCTTTGTCTTATTAGTCAGTCTGGTTATCAGTGCAGGCAGACACCCATGCAGGTGGTGATGGAGTTAGACACTGTGTACCACGGGCAATGGACTTTTAATGAGAACTGACTGCTGCCCCACTCTACTTCTTCATGTCACATATTATGAGCAAGGAAGAATTTGTCTGCAGGCTATAACAAAGCGGGAGTTGTAAGGGGAAGGCAGAGGTGGCTGGCTCCCAGTAGCTGAATGCTGGCCAAGAGCTGCAGGACTGAATGCTGGGGCAGAGGTGGTGAGGCTGAGTTATGAGAGTGCACACTGGTACTGTGAAGAGGAGACATCTCAAGATGGCTGCCATAGGCAATCTGAGCAATGAAGGAATAAGTGGCTTGACTCAGCTAAGTACAAAGCAACGGTTACACCAGGAAGAGGGGATCTGAAGTTCCAAGAGCTTCATACAGGATAACGCTGAGAAAGTGTGTTGTAAGAGCAGCAAGTGTCTTGCTAGGGATAACGATCTTTAGTTGACTTTGAAGGTTTGGCATAGGTGCCTCAAAGGTTGCAGTTTCCCAACAAAGGGATGTGAAACCTACATCAAAAGAACTATAAAAACCATGTATGTGTGCTGAAGAGAGTCACATTATGATTTGGATTACAAGAGCACACAGAACAATGAGAACAGTGACCACAATGCACTCAACATTGTGCATCCCTGTACTAGCAACTGCTCCCGAAGGGGACAAAGCTCAATGTCATAGGCAGGAGTGAACAGTGTAAACCTTGCAGCCTCCGAGATGCTAAATGAACTTTCGAAGATCACATAGCTCTGACAGGTGAGAGCTAGGTATATCACCCACCTCTTCCAGCTCCTTGTCCACTGCTCTCTGCTAGACTGTATTTCCCAGCACCAGTCACACTCCCCTAATTAGACTTGTTTCCTTGGAAACCTACATGACAGAGAAGACCCAGTTAAAGTTTTGTTGAAACACTCTCTACAACTCCCTGAAAGGAGGTTGAAGCAAGGTGAGGGTTAGCTTTGTCTCTCATGTAACAGTGATAGAACAAGAGGCAATGGCCTCAAGTTGCTCCAGGGGAAGTTCAGGTTGGATATTAGGAAAAAATTTATTCTCCAAAAGAGCGACAAGGCACTGGAATGGGCTGCCCAGGGAGGTGGTGGAATCACTGTCCCTGGAGGTGTTCAAGAACCGTGGAGATGTGGCACTGAGGGACATGGGCAGTGGGCATGGTGGGAATGGGATGGTGGTAGGACTAGGTGATCTTAGAGGTCTTTTCCAACCTTAATGATTCTATGATTCTATGGAAACCTCTAACGCTAGTTCTGAGAATGACAACAGATGTTAAAGGCGACCACCATCTCGCCAACTACCGTCTCACCTTTTTTTCTTCCCTTTCCTCTTTCCCCTTTTTAATTAACAAAACTGGCTCAGGAGATTCAGATATTTCTTTCTCAGAAAATTCAAGTGAAAAAAAATTATGCTTTTGCTGTTCCTTGCTCTGACCAGATGATATGGACATAGTAAAGGGCATAAGATCTATTCCATATGATTTGCCTTCTCTCATGGTCCAGTTGCACCAAATATCCAAACATGAGTGTTCTACAAGCTTAAAGTAAATAAAATTAATGGACAAAGGGCAGTTCATCTCCCTCAACTGCCTCCCACTTTTTAAGCTTACATAGTGTTTCTATGAATGCTGCCGACAAAACCTATAAAGAAAATCACTGCTGGCTTAGGAATGTGGGATTGAGTGGGCTATGTTTAGTCTGCAAGTCACTGTACCATTATCTTCCTGGCAGCATTAAGGATAAGAAACTAGTTGAGTCACAAAGCCAGGATTCAACTTCTAAACCCCTTGAAACTCTCAGGAGACTGAGCTCAAGATACTTACTTGTGATACCAAGGGCCGATACATGTTATTTGGAAAATCTTGGTTCACATTGTTAGAACGTACAAAACATCAGTGTGTTTGGATTTAGGGCTTTTCTTGAAGTCTACTCTATCAAAATATTCATAATGAAAACAACTAGTGTGAAAATAAAATGATTTTCTGCTGTTCTTAGCAGATTTTGCATGAATAAACTGTTTTGCTTTTAGATGTTTACACACTGCAGCCTCTTCAGCCACTGCAAATTGCTGGATGCTCACGTGCACAAAACAGTTGCAAGATGCATTTGCTTATGATGCCAGAGAATAGGACATTTATTCTGGAACTTTGCAGAAGATAAGAAGCTATGATGGAAAAAAATGTTATACTGATTCTTGTATTTTTCTTGCTTTTCTCCTACCACTTTTCAATAGGAAAATGGGCTCACTGTGTTACTTAACAGATTCTGACATGTGGATAGCACAATCTTGCAAATTCTGCATGTATTTCAGGCACGTTTTACTTTATAGATGCTGAAGAGAAATATATTCTCTTGGAGGTATTTGAGATTATTTTCAAAAAGTATATTCTCATGTTCATAGTACATGTCCTCAGATTAATTACCTGAAGTAGAAAGAAGAGGCAGGGCAGAGTGAACAAGTTATATTTAGTGTTGCTATTAGGGGATGAACATTCAGAACTTCATAATGTAGCTTCTACACAGACATATAACCTATAGCATAAGGAGTATTAGTAGCATCCCTTATACCAATGAATACATTACAGACTTATTTATTATTTATTTATAAAATAGGACAATCCACAGATTAGATGGGAGAAACACAACTTCCTTTTCAGGGAGAACCATCTTTAATTTTCATATTCCTTCAAAGACTGCATAACAGAACCTGTGCATTTATTTTAGGCAAGCAGCAGCAGTCATCTAAGTAGCCCTGTCTATTCCCTTTGTAGGTCAATAATTATGAAAAAATTATTTCCTTTTTGTCTATGCAAAATATCACTAAGCAAGAGAACTTGCTCAGTTACCTACTTATCTTTCTCTTGTTTTCCCTCTCATTCTCCTCTTTCCAGACACACCATCATTCCTGCACAGCACTGCAGACTCAGCAGTGTCTTTAAACAACCAGTCAAGTACTGAGAAGGTGGAATTCCATCTGGGCAGGCTGTTTCACATTGACACTCCTAAAAGATATAATAACCAAGAAAAGAACAGCTGAAGCAGCTGAAGACATTTTAATTTTGCTTAAGAAAACACACATAGAATCATAAAATCATAGAATACTTAGAATTGGAAGGGACACCTGAGGGCCATCTAGTCCAACTCCCCTGCAGTGAACAAGGACACCACAGCTAGATCAGGTTGCCCAGGGCCTGATCCAGCCTCCCCTTGAAAGTCTCCAGAAACAGGGCATCAAATACCCAAGATTAATTCATTTATCCTCTGTGTGCTCTCTTATCCTCCACATGACACAGACGTAAAATCCCCCTCCTTGATGGGGCACACATACGTGGTGATGAGGATGCACACAGCAAGAGGAGGTCTGCCCTCCGATATGCTTTTCCAACACATTCATTTTAGCGTGACAAATTCTGAGTATGAACAGACGTTCTATCTTATATAGTTCAGTCTCCCAGCAGAAGAATTGACCATGTACTCCAAAAAACATTTCAGCATATATGCACACAATAACTCAGAATGGTATCACTAAGATGTTACCCAGAAAAATAGACTATTATTGTGAAAAAATTTAGGTAATTGCTCTCGGAAAAACAGCAAAACTGTTATGTAAGCGTGTATTAAATACAGGATTGGAAGAGTACTTTGACATGTATTTCCACTTATTCTGCAGAGAAAGGGATTAGCAGAATTTTTTTATTTCCTAGTCCAATGCACACTTATATTAGGGGGAAAAAAAAAAAAAAAAAGGAGAGAGATTGAAAAGGAATAAATGGCAGGGGGGGAAAATGAGAGTTATGAAAAGTAATGCCTGAAATAGACAGATAAGGAAAGAAACAGAGGAATGATAAGGCAAGAAAACAAAGAAGTGAGAGCGAAGAGGAAAGGCTGTCTCATGGCACCTTTGTTCTCATGACATCACTGGCTTAATTTCTTCTTAGGGAGGCTGGCTGAAAGAAAAATCAAAACCTCCTGTAGATTCACACCATAAGAAATACAACAGAGATGTTATATCTGTTATCTTTCACCTCCTCCCCCAGTTTCCATTTACAACTTTGCACAACACTGATTAATACATATTGACAAATGTCCCTATGGGATAGGGAAGCCTCACCCTCAAGTCTCCAAAGGAACACACAGTGAGAATAAACAGCTTGCTATAGGTCAAACAGGACATCTGTGACAAAGCTGGAAATTGACCTACTCTGCTCTGTTTCACCCTGATGCTCTTAACAAAAAGATCAATCTTCCAGGGACATATCAGCTTAGTGGTGTTGGCTACAATGGTTGTAACATTCATAACATGTCTAGTCCAAGCTTGCAGTCTGCACTGCAAAAATATACAATCCTAAAAGGTTGTTTTGTTAATGTCTGCATCTTCCTAAATCAAACTACTGTTTTCTGAAAATCTGTAACATATAGAGTTACTATTTTCAAGCTCACCATGCTTCTTAACAGGCAGTAAAGCCAAAGGGAGAGATGCAAATTTGGCAAACCGTCTAACAACCTTGTTCAACATGAAATGTTGGCCAGGAGCAGTGAGATTCTGGCTAAGCTGTTGCAGTGTGAGAGGGATAGAAATAAGTACCTGTCACAGGCCATGTCCAGGGCTTTGACTGGGTGGACAACAGCCTCATAATTGCTCTTCACACTCACATTTCTTTAACCTATTAGATCTGTGGAAATGAGTCCATATCCTAGGTAATGAGGTCTTCCTCTCTCTTGTAAAACTGAATCAAAGGACTTACTGATGAGATATTCTCTCTGGAACCCTCTTCAGGGTCTGAAAACTCAAACATCAAATGTTTGGAAAACACCAGTGTTTTTCCAAATTCTTCAGAGCAAGAGTGCTTTTTTCCTTCTTTCTTAACGTCATCAAGATTTCTTTTATTCTCCCCAAAAGGTCTCTCCTCTTCAAACAATTCTGCCCCTTCCTCTTTTGTACTGTCCTCTTGAGGAAAACATAGACAGTTTCTTGCTTTTCTGTTACCATGTTTCATCCATAGGAAGGCCTAAAAGCACTATCTTTTTGCTCCAGACATGTGGCATCTTCTGCAAATGATTCCACTACTGCACAATGCAGTTAGCCCGTTTCTGGGGCAGAACCGCTACTCCAGAGCAGATTGTGTGAAATATATGCGGGGACTGACATTGAAATATGTGTCTTTGGGATTCTGAAATACTGTCTACAGATATACTATAAGTAGGTTTCTTTGTCTTACTCTGAATGAACAGTCTTGAATAGATAATTTCATTCTTCAAAGAAGGAGTTAATTGAAAATATGAAAGGTAGTTTTCAAGCATATTTCCTTAATCTACATTTTCCCTCAGAATGACACCATAACTAAGATCTGTTCAAGTTGTGTGGTTTTTTTGTTTGTTTTTTGTTTGTTTGTTTTTTGCCATAGGGGTATAATGAAAGAAGGAAAGAACTGTGACACTGCTGCATTTAGATTAAGGAAGTGATACATATAACAAGATATGCTGTAGTGAAGCAGTGAAGGTGGAGTTCATTATCAGTGCAGAAGACAAGTCATCTGAATGTGGGCATTTCTGTTTCCAGGAAGAGGATATAGCTGCCTTGTTTTTCATGCAGTATTCTTCCCAAATTTTGATTAACCCCTGCTCTTCATAGTAGTAAACAGCAACACTCAATCTTATCACAAACCATCCTAACGCTTTTCTGTTATAAATTACTTGATGGCAGAGCTCAAACATACATTGCAGTTAAGCAGTTAGAACATAAAAGAGTATCTTTCATAGTTCATCATGGGCAGGCTGATATTTTTGTTTGTCTGTTCCTAGAAAGTGGTGTTTCAGGGAGGAAAGCCTCAGGACAGGTGAAGGCTGGAGGAAAACTAAATCTAAACCATATTCTTCCAGCCAGTGAATCTCACTTTTAGATCTGTATAAGCTTCTCCCTGTAATTCACAGCAAAATTCAATGATACAGGCTTAAAGTCAATCCAATTATCTACTAATACAACCAGTCAACACTTTGTTAGCAGACTCCTGCCTCTGTCCTAAGAGTGTCTCTAGCTATGACTTATCTCATTTGGGAGTAATATGATCTGTTGTTTTAGTCTACACTTAAGAACAACTGCGATAGAAGGAATAAAAAGTAGGCAAGAAAACAAATTTACAGTGAGATCACTCTAGCAACAAAAGCCTATTTCCAGATACCCAGAGCCAAACAGCAGTTGGTACATCAGGAGGTAGGATCTTGTCCCAGTGAATACTGGCATTGTGTCAAACTGCAGAACAGAGCTTCAGTAGATGCTCCCTGGGAATAGTAACCTTGTCTCTTTCTGCATTTATGAATTCCTGCTCTTTGCCAAAGAGAGGAACTCTACCACCCTAAAAACCTTTGTCACCTTAAAGTCTAGCAATGTTTATACATAAATTCTTGGCTTTCTTTTTTTCTCTCCATCAAACATAAAAGAAAAATCAAGTTCTTTAAACTGGGCCAGATTGGTTTCATTTTTTACCCTAACATTAGTCAAAATAAATCTCCCTCAGGAAATAATTTTGGCATGTAACTGAACAGCTTAGCTAATCTTTTCCTCCTAATATGGATGTAATTATGGACAATACAGTATGTTCTTATTGCCATCATTGTGATAGAACTGCTAGCATTTTCACAGTAAGCTGCTCAGAGGCAGATTATCCTTTGTATCACAGGTGCAGTGGGTGTCATCCTCCTTAAAACAAATGACCATTCAGATAATTTCTAATACTGTTTCTTGACTCAGAAGCATTTAAGAAAACCTATTGCATCCAAAACTTCTACCCGCTGGTGTGTGAAAACTCTAAGGACAGAAAAAATAGAAATAAAGGAATTTCATGGTCCCTCCTTTCCTCCAGCTAAGTGCTTTCCCTGTGGGTGTGTACTCATGGAGCTGTGCAGTTACAGAAAATAACACAGGCAGAGTTTACATTAATCACCCCTTAGTTCAAGCCGAAATTAGACTGATCAAAGGCTTTGGCTATAGCTTTGTTTCTGCCTCTCCTCTTAGTATTTGTAGGCATATTACCCTCCTTAAGGGTAAAGGGGTCCAGGAAGCCTGGATGCTTCTCAAGATGGAAATCTTAAAGGCACAAGAACAGGCTGTTTCTGAATGCCGTAAGGCAAGCCGTAGGGGAAGAAGACTGGTGTGGATGAACCGGGAACTATTGTTGAGACTCCGGAAGAAAAAGAGTCTATGTCCTCTGGAAGAAGGGATAGGCTACTTGGGAGATTACAAGGAAGTTGCTAAGGTATGCAGGGAGGAAGTTAGGAAGGCAAAAGCCCAACTTGAACTCAGATTGGCCACTGCAGTAAAAATGATTGCCAAGCCGCTCTCCGCCATCTACCAGCGCTTCTGGTTATCTGGAGAGGTCCCAGAGGACTGGAGGCTTGCCAATGTGACTCCCATCTACAAGAAGGGCCATAAGGAGGATGTGGGGAACTACAGGCCTGTCAGCCTAACCTCGGTACCAGGGAAAGTTATGGGGCAAATCATCTTGGGTGAGATCACATGGCACATGCATGGCATCCAGGGGATCAGGCCCAGCCAGCATGGGTTCATGAAAGGCAGGTCGTGCTTGACCAACCTCATCTCTTTCTACGACTGGGTGACCAGACTGGTAGACAAGGGAAAGGCTGTTGATGTAGTCTACCTACACTTCAGCAAAGCCTTTGACACGGTCTCTCACAGTATTCCCCTGGAGAAACTGGCCACCTGTGGCCTGGACAGGTATACCCTTCTTTGGGTAAGGAACTGGCTAGAGGGCTGTGCCCAACGGGTAGTAGTTAATGGAGTTAAGTCCAGCTGGTGACCCGTTTCAAGTGGTGTCCCTCAGGGGTCGGTACTGGGGCCCATCTTGTTTAATGTCTTTATTGATGACCTAGATAAGGGGATTGAGTGTACTCTCAGTAAGTTTGCAGATGACACCAAGTTGGGAGGTAGTGTTGATCTGCCTGAGGGTAGGGAGGCCCTTCAGAGGGGTCTAGATAAGCTGGATCTCTGGACTGAGGTGAATGGGATGAGGTTCAACAAGGCCAAGTGCCGGGTCCTGCACTTTGGACACAATAACCCCATGCAGCACTATAGGCTTGGGGATGAGTGGCTGGATGACCGTGAAGAGGAAAGTGACCTGGGGGTGTTGGTTGATGCTCGGCTGAACATGAGCTGACAGTGTGCCCAGGTGGCCAAGAGGGCCAATGCCATCCTGCCCTGCATTAGAATTAGCGTGGCCAGCAGGAGCAGGGAGATAATCATCCCCCTGTACTCAGCACTGGTGAGGCCGTATCTCGAGTATTGTGTTCAGTTTTGGGCCCCTCACTACAAGAAAGACATTAAGGCCCTGGAACGTGTCCAGAGAAGGGCAATGAAACTGGTGAAGGGTCTGGAGCACAAGTCTTATGAGGAGCGGCTGAGGGAGCTGGGATTGTTTAGTCTGGAGAAGAGGAGGCTCAGAGGAGACCTCATTGCACTCTACAACTTCCTGAAGGGAGGTTGTGATGAGGAGGGGTTTGGCCTCTTCTCCCAGGCAACAAACAGGACCCGAGGAAATGGCCACAAGTTGTGCCAGAGGAGATTTAGATTAGACATTAGGAGAAACTTTTTCTCTCAGAGGGTGGTCAGGCACTGGAATGGCCTGCCCAGTGAGGTGGTGGAGTCGCCATCCCTGGCAGTGTTCAAGAGGCGCCTGGATGAGGAGCTACAAGATACGGTTTAGTAGCTTGTGGTAGCAATGGTAATGGGAGGACGGTTGGACTAGATGATCTTCCAACCTTGTGATTTTATGATTCTATGATCCTATGATATGGGGCTAAAAATAATTTTATTACATGGTTTTATTATGAGTCATCTCTTCTCCATAGAGGTAGGTATGTTTCTTCTGCTGTGCAGCGTCTTCCCCTTGTGAAAGACTGTCCTGGTGCTTTTGAACATATAGGTGCTGGGCTAAAGAATGTGGAAGCTGCATGCATGTTTACAGATTTTTAACTATACTGTTTCTGGCTATGAATTCAAAAATTTAAGAAAATTTACCATTTTAATATATAACATTTCAAATTATCATTTCAACAGGAGAACTTCGCACAACATACATGAAAAAAACCTGTTAGAGATAATGTTTTGGGATCAATTCTTGTCAGATAAGCAAGACCTGCACTAAGCAACCTTATTACCCGCATGGTTACATTGCCTCTGCCAAACAAGATCCCCCCTCCAGTTGATAGGGCCATCACAACAGGTGAGAAGCTGGACTTAGAAGAGCTAAGTGATTCTTCATACCATAGGCAATCCCACAAGGGAGCCAACCACAGGGGAAGAAAAACAGTGCATGTTGTTTGGATCAACACTTATAACCCCTCAATTCCTGTAGCCGGCATTCTTATTGCTAACACTTAATCACAATTAGTGAATGACCCTTGTGGCCAGAGTATTTTAAACTGGGTTTAAAAGACAGCCTTGCTTAATTCTCAGTGTTCTCACTACTTGGCAGCTAAAAAGGCTTTGGAGAAATGAATTTAGACCAGCTGTGGCTGCATTATGTCATAAGCTGCAATGGTCCCCAGCTGTCTGATAATGAACCCCAAAAACAGCTGGAGCTTTTCCATCCTCTCCCCTGCAGTACAATTCCTCTTTGCACTTCAGTCTGAGTACAGTGGCTGGTGGGATCCTCCTGGATATTTCTCCACAGGCTGCAGGATCTCAAAACAAAGGTATAGGTCTTCCCTACAGCTGTGTCATTGGATCTGAAGGAGCATTTTCTTATAAAGGGCTTATACGGAAGCTACATCTCCCAAACCGGTGGCAGTTCTCTTAGTATTACTACAAGTGAGCACAAAGAACAGTTTCCTCTCCTTTTCCCAATTATACCTTCATGGAAGTGTGAGAAATGCTCGTGTCCAATAGTCCTGTGAGAGGTAGATTGTGTTTTTGCAGTGGAAATTTCCAGTATTTCTGTATGTAGCATAGGATAAGTTGTCTTTCACAAAGAAAGCTCCCAGATGGAGTAAAGTTGAGACTGGGGCGTTCCGACCTGGGTAGAATTGGCATAGGCACTAGGTAAGGTAATTATATAGGGTAGAGGAGAGTCTGGTACAGGACAGAATGAGTACGCTAATTTTTGAGAATATTGTCCTCCTGTCACCATAAAAAGTACAGAACATAGCTAAAAACAATGGGTTGGTAACAGACATTGTATGGAAATGTAAGGCAGCAACAGCGTCGGAAGATTGTGAGCCTGAAATGCTCAACCAATGAGTGCCAGGAGAGGCATTACCTGCATCAGACCCGGGGTATATAATGGAATGGATTTCACTGACTAGTTGCGCAATTTCTCCCTTGTCAGTAGGGGGTGTGCGCCCATTATTGCAATAATGAATAAACTGCTCTTCACAGAGATCTTTGCCTGATTAGAAATTTTTGATCTTGAGCGCGTTTCTCACAGTCCAGACTCAGGTGGAATTTGCTATGAATTACAACTCATTTTATGCTTTTGCAAGAGTAGGCATGCCCAACCAGAGAGACACAACAGTTTGCATTTCCTACTTCCCAGTGTGAATTCCCCTCCCTGTTTTTTGATTGGTCAAGTACTCATAGGGTTTACAGCCTATCTGATGCTTCTGATTCCCTTAGTGGATGTCTCTCCCCCCCGCTCCCCTCCCCCCCCCCCATATGTTGCTTAATTAACCCTTCCCTGTTCTCCTTCTCTCCTTGTTCAGTTTTTACCTATTATGATATGCTGGCATAACCTCTCATAATTAACCATCACATCTGGCTATCATTCAAACCACAGTTTGCACCAGTACATCTCCTGACGATATTCAAAAATACAGATCTTCTCTTCTGCAAGAAGGAATTCATTGCCAATCGGAGCTCCATAGCATCATTTTAGCATCATAATACCTTATTGTTATGCAAAAACATTTATTTCCCCACAGAAGGATTGGACCAAAAGGAAATCGGCAGATCGTCATCTTCAAGATCCCCATGTGGGCAGGGATGCCCCCACTAGCTCAGGCTGCCCAGGTCCCCATCCAACCTGGCCTTGAGTGCCTTCAGAGATTGGGCACTCTCTAGTCCACTACCTCACCACCATATGAGTAAAGAATTTCTGCCTAACATCTCAACTAAATCTCCCCTCTTTCAGTTTAAAACCATTCCCCCTTGTCCTATAATTATCAGACCATGTAAAATTCGCTCTCCCACCTGATTATAAGCTCCCTTCACTGCAAGTCCGCAATGAGGTCTTCCTGGAGCCTTCTATTCTCCAGATTGAACAAGCCCAGCTTCTTCTACCTGTCTCTGTAGGAGAAGTGCTCCAGCTCTATGATAATCTTCGTGGCCCAGTAACTCCACAGCTTTCTTCTACATAGTCCCATATATTTTTCCCTGTTCATCTAAGCATATTTGGTCCACTATTTCAGGAGTTCTTATTTTTTAATTTATATATATATGTCTATATGTAGATGTTGATTTGAGTCTCCTGATTTAGACTGATGAACATTATGTGAACTTGCAAGAAAAGGACACCCCCTACCTTGCTGTCAAAGATGAGAGCTGGTAAATCAGCACAGCCAGGAAAAGCAGCCAGGATGGGGAGGGATGCAGGCCTAGACATTCAGCTAACTGATCTGGAAGTGAGAATCTGCTGGGTACGACATGAAAAATCACTGGATGTGACAGGTAATGATGACAGGAGCTGACAGGAGGTGCAGACAGCACCATGAGGAATGGCTGAATTTCACAGGTGGTTAGGGGGGAGTGATATGAGAGACAGACAGACCTCACAGGTAACTGAAAGCGAGGTTCAGGACCTTTAGGGGAGCAGAGTTTGGCAAGACCAGCAGTGCCTCAGTAACTACACTGGAAGTAACAGTTACTACTGAGATTACCTGTGTCAGAAATGGGGCCAGGAATACCCACCGGGCTATGGATCTAGGAAAACTGGGAAAAGTACTGAGGGGTGAGTTGTTCATCTGGAAGAGGACTGGAGAGGAGAAAGAGTGGGATAAGGGTGGTGAAAGAGTGTAAAGAGGTGGAAAATAGTATAACAGTAATATTTAAAGTGAAGCACTCGAAATAGTTACTTGTGCTGTTATAAGTAATATTGTAAAAATACATGTATTTGCTTAAACTTCGTTAAGCTTTTAGTCCCTGATTCAGCAAAGAGTTTAAACATTTGCCCTATTTAAAAGCACAGAGAAAATCTGACCAAAAATCACTCTTACTAAGTAAACTACAGAATTATCTGGAAAATTCTGTGTGGAGAGAAACAACCTTGCAATATCAATATATCAGCAGACAAAAGGGGGAGGATTCCTCTCCAGCCCCACATAGCTGTTCCTATATGTTTGGTAAATCAATCGGTAGATACCGCTGTGCTGGCTTCCTCCGGTCCGGGGAATTAGAGCTAATTTCTGTAAAGTGGCACAGTTTCTACAGGCAGGCAGACAAAGCCTGACTTCATTCCAGAACATAATACAAAGCATTGCACTGGACAGCCTGTAGGGAGGTGAAGGCTTCAGTCACCTCAGAAAAAGGAACTGAGCTCAGCCTGTAATGAGAGAGCTGAGTACTGAGTTACTAAATGAGAGAGAGGCACTATCACAGTCTCACCATTTTATATGAGAAAACAAGGGCTGGAATTGCACTTTCTGACAGACAGACCTTGTTGAAAGCTTTCAGGCAAACTCTGAGAATTAATCTTGAATTTAGTTTTCTCTAGGACTTCATGATTTTTCTGACCTCATTTGGACTGAGGGTTGAGTCTACGTGGCACTATAGTTTGGATCATGATTGCACTTTTGAACTGGATCTCTGTATTGTCACCACTTGCTAATCATCAGTACACTTCACGGAGAGGCCTGAGGAACACGAAGTGGATTCTTTTCAGTTAACATCAAACAGGAAGAAATGAATCAAGAGGGAACTGGAAAGGTTGCAGTTTCTCTTTAGTGTCATTTAAACCTCTCTGCCCAAAAGCTTCATGTAAGCTATGGAAGTCTTTTTATGCCCCTTTTAGACTCTTAGTCCCCTGCAAGATTTCTTGGGTGAGCCTACTAACTAGGTAAGGGAAGTTCTTCCAACGTAGTGGCTTCCTCTGCGTATCTCCTCCTTCTTTTCTAATCCCAGTGCACTGGTTCAAAAAGCAATAGTGCAAACCTGTGAAGTCTCAAGATACTTGAGATGATAACACTCAAAATATTTTAGAGAGCACAGTATCAAAGAGATTACAGAGGATATAGGAGAGCATAAATGTAAAGCAGCAGAATTCTTCCTATTTTCTTGTAAAAATAAATTGATTTTACGAATCAGCATAAAAATGAGGTTTGCAGAATGACAATGCTCTAAAATTTTATATATTATCATTGAGAGCAAAGATTCTTACAGTTTTGTCATATCATTTTCTCTGTCTTTATGGAACAAAATAAATACATGAGACTTCTTAATGGAAAGCTTTTTCAGTGACAATGTCAAGGGAATCTTTCATCAGAAACAAGCTACAATTCTGCATTGACTATTACTCTAAAGACATGAACAAAGACAACTTGCTAGTTTTAATTTTCTTCATCTTCTATTTCAGACCTCACTGAGGAAACATAGCACCCTATTCTGTAGATCTTGCTTTGCCTGAGCCCCCATCGAAACAAACGTGCAGTAATATATTTTATTTATTTATTAAGTTTTCTGTTCCTTTGCCTGGGTTAGATCAGTCATCAGTTCTTCTTGGATGAAATCAGAGCTTTTTTTTTTTTGGAAATTGGACTGATAATCTGTGAGGAGATCCTCGCATACAACTGCAAAATGACACCGACTTGTTCTGCCCACTCTTTGAGATGAACAGGAGTTGTGTGGGGTAGGGCAGCACAAAGTTCAACTTAATATAAATCCTGTCACCATCGAGGCTTTGAGCAAGGTGTTATGCATCCAGATAGTCTTTGGTCAGAACGTGGAAGAACAGGGCATGGTATGTCACTCTGCAAAAAACTCATATAAACATATTCTACATATTATAATCAAGCATGCTTTGACATCAGCCACAACTATGAATTTCTTTGTTTCCAAAAAGAGAAGAAAAACAAATATTACTAAAAGCAACAGGAGTTTAGAAAATGTAGGAAGTGACAAAAATAAAGGTGATCTTGAGATGTCATGCAACCTGCTTTGCATAAATGCAGGACATAGTTATTTCATTAAGAAGCACCCATCAACTTTCAGATGAAAAATGCCATCAGCACTAACATCACTTGGTGCTTTCACTGCCAAGGCTCTGATAATGGCACCTTGCCAGGTTAGGTGCAGCCCCATTGCATACAAGGACAGAACAGCTGAGCTTCCTCCTGTGAGAGCTTACAATTTATAATGTTAATTTTTGTAGTATTTCCTCCAAGCCAGAAGCTGGACTATTTGCTGGAGGTACTGTACATCACAGGACAAGGAAAATGGCTCTTGACACAACTGAGTCCACCCTGAAAGCCTTCTTTTTCCAACTTTGAGTGCTGCAAGAGAATACTTGCCACCTACAGAATTCTCAGATACTGGAATTCCCAAACACATAAGCACTGAACACACTGAGATAAATCCCAGTGTGTGTATACAGTGAGATCGTAAAGTTGATCCTTGCCACTTCCAGTAATGCTGCCTGATATTGGGCTTACTGTTCATGTACAGATTAACTGTGTGGCATATGCTCAAGGGGTCCAACTAGCGCCAGACTCATTTTACACGCACTGCAGCATACCGGGTCATATCTTTTTCAGTCAGAAATGTGAAGTAGAAACATGGGAGCCATACAAAGAGCTTGCAAATTAAGCATCAGACAGTGTATAACAGATGGGGATGGACAGATGGGGAACTACAGTATAGGTGGTTGTCCTTGCATACCAGCAGTTCTTACTAAGTGGGCTCTTAGAGAATGTTTGAGAGATGGTGACAATGACATGAAGCCTTTTCCTAGTACATCCTCTACTGGAGTGTAATCCAGCTTGGAAAGTCAGAGCTCCAGTGGAGAATACAGTCATTCTGCAGACAAAGAAGACAAGCAGAGTACCTAGAAGAGCCAAAATATGAAAGCAAACCTTTACAAAGAAACCACCAATTATGACCAATTGGGAAGCAAGAACTATGTACTTTGTGCAAATTCAAAGCAGATAAATACTTTAAAAAAGAAAACTGTTTAGTAGGTAGCTGTCCCTTAACTGACCAGTACTGATTGCTTTGCGCAGGAAGCATGTAATTATCTGGATTAACCCATGATACCCGTGATTGGAATGAAGGTAGCAAGTACGTTTCCTCTTGATACGTCTGGCAGCTGAAAGCTATCAGTTTTGAAACATGCGATTTTTTCTTGGTAAGATACAGAGAAGAAAATTATAAGAACTGGGCTGAAGCCAATTTTTATGTATCTTAAACCACAAAGCAGCAGGTTGTTGTTATGTTGTTGTTGTTTTTTTGTTTGGTTGGTTTTTTTTTGTTTTGCTTTTTCCTTGAGTAGAAACGCTGTCCTCAGCAGAGCATTTTCACTTGGGCCGATGAAGTATTTATTAATCCTTTGTGTTAGAAGCAGGAAAAGGTGAGACAAACTGACCAACAAACCTGCTAATCTGGAACAGAACCCCATATATAATTATAATAGCTGTCTGCTGCTTGAGACAACAGTGATTTCTTGCCTCTTTTTGTTCCCACAATCTTAGATGCTTTAAAAAGCATCTGATTGATCACAGTGTCACATTTTAAATCCAGCTCTTTACAGCAGAGATTGGCAAGAGAAGGAGAGTGGTTTTGTAACCTAACACATTATTTCACGTTCCCCATGCACATCCCACGATGCAGCGAGTCATCAGTTCCTAGAATTTAAATGGAGAAGGCTGTGAGTCCTTCAGGGTGGGGGTTTTCTCTCTGCATCTGCATATAGCAGGTGGTGGGATCTTCAGCACATGCAAAAATAATAACATGAGCTTTGCTATCCAAGACCAGCTCATTGCACTCTGCAAATATAAGATAGGGATTGGAAAATCTTCTGGCCCTCTGTAGTATCTAACAAAACTATTCTGATTTGGACACTGCAGTTACAGTTTTTTTCAGGAAATTGAGCAATTGAGGGAACCCAGCACAGTTATTCTGAAATTATCACAGTGTTTTTAAAAATACTGATTAAGATTTGTTCTTTCAACATGTAAGATGCCCTTCCTGGGAAAAGGCTAAAAATGAGCCAGATTGGAGGGGATGAATGTGAGTGGAAGAAACAAATATAACTGAAGCTGTGGCTTCCAACAACCTAGGAAGCAGCAGGACCTGGTGAATCCTTTTACTCAGCCAGAGATGACAGAAAGAAGTATGATGGTCTTGTCAGGGTTTCTAACAACTAGGTTTGTTAAATTAATAATTGTGCCTGCCTTTGTGTTGGATTGATTCACAACTGTATTGCTATCATTTTATGCTGATATAACTCCACAGAAAATCAATCAGCTAGATGGGTGCTGGTATAAAACTGGCATGATGCAGCGGTGAATCAGACCTGCAGTTATAAGACTGTGCCTGTAGGTTATTGTAACTGGATTAGGGACATTTTGAAGGAATTAATCACTGAAAATCAAAACAGATGTGGTTATGTTCAGATTTTCCTGCTAAAAGTACTATAAATGTACTGCAGGTTACCTAATCACTCATCAACATATTTTAAAAAAGAGGTAACTTAGTTATAAAGTTAAGCAAAACAGAAATATATGAATACTGCTTGCTTCATATGGACAAAAATGCCTGGTGTTTTCTCACACTGAAAGGCAATGCCCTGAGCTTGCATCAAATTCACAGTTAAGATCAACATTTTCCTTAGCATTTTAGGATAAGAAATACTTCAGGAGATGGTCTAATAGTGAGTAAGGCAAGATATAATGTTACAAATGTACTGTGTTTCTGGGATGGCACCTACTTTGTATTACTGAACAGAAAGCTGATGTCTTTTTCCATCTCACCTATTCTGTCTTTTTGTCTCTCCTCAGCACTGTGCACTGATCACCACCAGAATGTGATGTGTGTGACTCTCAGCTGTCAGAACTAGAAATTGTGCCAGGATTTAGTTCAAATCCTATCATTAACAATAATGGTTTGTTATCTTATCTACACAAAGGTGTTTTTGCTTTGCAATATTGGAAGGTCTCAGGTGTGTGGTTTCCCTGTTTACTGGGTTTCCCAACTTAGAGCCCAAGTCTGAATCTCAGCATCCCTCTTGTACGGTGGCTGTTATTTATCTAAGGCTTACAGTCCAAGTTCAGCCCAGCTTGCTTCCAAAACTGATGGAAAGCAGAGCTTACCCAGAAACTTTTCAAAACCGGAACTAAAGTTTCACCTTCCTATTACTTGGACAGTACCTTTTTAGCTCCGTTATCTACATTTAGTTATAAACTCTGAAAGTGCTTCTCTCATTAACTCCTTCTGAGTGCCCATAGTCACTTTTTCAGCTGTTCAACTTAACCTAAGTGTCACGGAGTTATCTAGATCTATCTGTGTCCGTGACAGGGGAACAGCAGGCCCACAGGCCCACCAGCCTGGAAAAGGGGAAAAGGGGAAAAAGGGAAGGGTAGGGAGATGTGAGCTGGGCCTAAAAACAGGGCAGCGGCAACAATCTGAGAAGGAGATTTAATTTACTAAATATGATATCGGAATGCAAGACAACACAATATAATACAATATATAATTGGAATTGAGGCTAATAAATCAAATAAAATGAGAGAGAGAGTGTCCAAAACCAAAGGCCTTACTCTGAATTGAAGGCAAAATGGCTGGGGAGCTCACCCACACACTGCCAGGCAGTGAGAGAGAGTCTCATGACTTGCCAGCAGCTTTATCTTCCCCTCTGAATGCAAAGTCCTCAGGGGTATGTAGTTCTTCTCTTCTGAGAGCCAGGTATTCAGAAAATTGGTGGTCCATGGAAGTGGAGCATTAACTCTTTAACTCCCAATGCTTTACATGATGTTATGATGTGGAATACCGATAACAAAAATCATAAAACCATGACACTGAGTGATAAAGCTTTTTTTTATTTAATTTTTTTGCAATAAAGAATGACTTTCCAGCTTTAGGTTTGGAACTGAACTTAAGAATCCATTTCACTGAAATCTGCAATACCAGAACTAGGGAAAACTCAATTAAACTAGTAGAAGTTTTGTTTAAAACACTAGATTATTATTTTTTTTTTTTCCCAGAGAAAAGGCTGATTTCATAGGACATACTGCCACAGGGCATTGTGAAGGCAGATAGTTTTATCAGCAGGTTCAGAAAAGGATTAGACAAATTCATGGACAGCAGGTCAATAAGACAACAGAAAGAAGATTAAGTAGGACTACATTCTCAAATGTTCCTGTTACAGCAATTGTGGATGCTAGGAGGGAATGAGGGGAAAAAAAAGCTCTTTCCATTGCTATTTGTTACAGACGGACTCCTGGGTTAGACCGAATACTGGTTTGACTCAGAAGGATATTTTGTATATTTTACATTATATGGATTCCTTCATCACTTTCCTTTCCAATATTAACACGCATAATGTGAGTTTTGGACTTATGACTGCACCTCCTGGGAGATATTGGAAGTCTGTTTTGGCCTTGAGTACAGAGGGTCTCAGCATTGTCTGACATTCCTTGTTTCCTCACACTTCAGCCTATGCACTATTACAAGCTGGATTCTTTATTTTTCATTCCATGTATATGATATCCATGCTAACACTCATATGGCTCAGAGGTGGTAAGTTTCCCTTCCATTTGATCTTTTGTACAAATGTATTCTCACCCCATCTGTAAATGATTTTAAAAGATTTCTTTTTCCTGTTAATTCTATTTCATAGTTTGTCCTGTATGATGTTCACTCAGCTCTAGCATGCTGATACACATAGAAAGTACTTTAGAAATCAATAGCTGATAGTAAATGCAGAAATTGGCTAAGTCATTTGTGAAACATCATCTGGGACCTGGCATAGGAAGACAGGGCTTTAGTCAACCATAGCCTTTTACTGTTGATTGCCTGGAGATCAGAACAAGTGTGCTGTAAGACGTGCTACGTTACAAAACAGTTCCAGGCTGCTGGGAGAAGGAGAGTCCATAAGCACTTCACACAGAAATTCTGGCTAGGAGTTTGGTGGATGGCACGCCTGCATACAGAAGCTGGTCTTGAAGCCTTCTCAAATAATTTTCTGACATTGCTAATTAATGTGTCATTTCACTTCTTTTAAATCTGGCTTGATGTGCGAGGAATTGCTTTCTTGCTCGGAATGCTGCATTTCATTCTTGAAGGCTCTAATGATTTTAGTTCCTTCCCCCCTTTGCCCTTTTCTTCCACCGCTTTGAATAGACATGGGAGGAGATCTTGCATATTAATCTTGTTAAGTATGCTGGAGCTGGTAGTCTAAAATCTAAAATGCTTGATTTACCTGCCAGAGGTAAGTTTCCTACTTATTTAACCTCTCTCTGGAGACTGATGAACTGCTCTGAAAACACAACAAGGTCACATTTTTGCATAATAGTGAAAGTAAATTAAATGTGACCTTTTACAGATTTAGTTCATGACTTCTTGTAATTCCTAAATCCAGGGCTGGGAGAGGTTGAGGAAGGCAGATAATTTCCCAGATAAGTGTTTTTTTATTATTATTTTATATTTTTTTCGCTCGACAAGTTTTTTTTTTTTTTAATGACAAAGTCATTCAGTCTTTCCTCGGTGGCATATATGCTGCAGGTGCCATGTCACCTATTAGCTGTGGACTCATGGCACTAGGCTGCAGCTGCATTAGCACCTAAAATTAGAATCTTCAGTATGCTAAATCACTGTCTCTTTTTATGAAAAATCATCACTCAAAAAAAATCCCCCAAACTCAACAACCAATTGACTCTTTAACTCTCCCCATTAGCTATTAAATGTTTATGCTCTCTTCCAAAGCATCCTTCAGAGCCTGAATTTTCTCTAGATAACTGAAAATTATTTTCTTGTAAAACATTCATAGTTGTGAACTATATTCCTTAGTTAACAAGGAAAAAAATTCTACACATGGGAATTTATATTTATTAAAATAAATTCAGATGAGCTAGTTTGCATACTTGGCCAAGCTGCCAGCTCACCATTTGCCACTTCAATCAATCTGACCAGCACTGCACTCTCTTTGTAAAAGTTCCAAAGGTTTCAGGCAAAGGGGGCAAGTGAGACTTTATTGTGTTGGCAGCTCATAGGCAGAGCTATTATGTGGCTCCTTCAGATTGTTAATAGGAAATATTATCTGAAATTGACCGTGTTTATACTGTAAGTGCCTTTGGCCTTGCTTCAAGATATTTAACATGAGCAATTATCTGATAATAATATGTGCTTTTAAAAGGCTGTATTGCTTAAGGAGTATCTCACTGCAAGAATCTCCAGTGTGTGCCAGCATTTTCTATTCAAAAGGTTCTATGAAGTACAGCTTCTTGTACTTCAGATCATATTTGTCAGATTGATGGGAATTTACACCCAGGAATTAAAGGAGAGCCACCAACACACGGTATTCCATTACAGTAAGAACCACTCAGTGTCTCTATTTTATACTTTGCCCAAATTTTCTTAGTGTAGCAAGTTTTACCATTTTGGAAGATATGCTGTGCTGAAGATTCAGATCAGATAAGAATTCATATAAAAACAGAGAAGGGAATGCATGAGAACACAAAATATTTGCTCCTTATCTTAGATACAATTTGTATCTTTCTCTAGAGTCAGAAATGTCTGGTGTCAACTGTGTGCTCCCAGGGGGCTCAGGTATTTTACACATGGGAATTATCAAGCATTGCTTTGGGACTGATATTTATGTACCTAAATAAAGATAATCCCATAACAAAAGAAGAAATAATAATCTATTTTGTATATTATCATTTCTTTTCACCTGCGTCAACCAGATAAATGTATGTCAGGTTGCTGACAGTAACTGGGACACATTAGGCTGACAGAAGTTATTATTACTTTTAAAATATTATATATTTGCAAAAAATAGCTTACATTACCTCTAGAATGGGTGGTTGTAGGTGAGATGATGTTATGCGTGGCAATGGTATGCGCACTTAGGCAGTTGATGGAAATCTCAATGTCTTCAAAGCTGAAGTGAAGAGAGCAGTACAAACCCAGGCTTCTGTTGAAATAACTGTACTCCTCATGGGACATAATGAAAGTTTAAATCAAAAGCATGAAAAATGTTATTCTAAGATGGAAAATAAAAACAGAATCTGCTGGAATTTAATATTACCAAATGGAGATTTCTTAGATTTACGTATGATTATGCCTGGATTCCTCTATTCTAAGGAAAAACATGGTATATGATGCCTCTGCTTTTCCACCAGCAGACTTCGCTTGGGATAAGCTACAAGTCAGAGCTGTTTCATCACTCTTTTCTGTCAGGCATCAAGATGCCTTGCAGGCAAAAGGAGAAATGCTTGGCCCGCTTGAATTCTTTGGTGGCAGCCTTGAGCACCAAAGCTGAGTTTTATTTATCTGTGGCTTTTTTTTTCTGTAACATTTCTTCCCTGAGCATAGCAGGTTTTCTGGCTCTTGCCAGAACATGGCTGATGTAGGATAACATAACCCCAAGAACTTTTCTTCCCCATTTTAAAAGGTCATCATATATCATTGCAGAAACATTCACATCTCCTAATCTTTGATGATTTTTTAAATAATCATCAAAGCCCCTTCTGGGCTATGACAACAATAGTTCATATAGCCTCCAACAAAGAACTAATTCCCAGTTTGCTAACCGCACAGGCAGTAAGATGCAGAATTTGACTGCAGAATGGCCAGAATCTGCATGAATAACAAAAATATTGGGTAGAAGAAATGCCGATCCTGCCTGGCAGATGAAGAACTAAAGGCAGATAACAGTTCACACAGAAAGCCTATGACAAAACTGATAATTTGACGAGGACTTTCCAAATCCCAGTGAAGTGCCCTAAAGAAAATTGCTGCCTTATTCCAAAATACTAACACAACTTTTCAGTTTTATCTTAGGATTCCGTATAAGAAACGTGAAATAACTTTCACATACTTGTACTGAAAGTAAAGTTACAACACAGAAACTTAAAATTTTTTAACATTGTTACTACATTTTTGTTGTTTGCTTTGACAGATTTTTAATTAAACAGCCTAATTATGTCACTAGTCAATTAATCACTTTTTAATGCTCCTTCCAGTGATTCTTTATTTGAGTCGTGTGCTAAAGGGTATGCAAAAGGGATATTACACAACACAAGATATAAACCCAGCAAAGAGCCATAGTGGTTGACTGTACCAGGTATTTAGAAGGAAATGGTAAAAGAGGAATATTGCAACACATTATCTCAACTGCATTTGCAACATCATGAACTGCAGCAGAAGAGGAATTGCAGTCATTACCTTCGAACTTAACAGCCCATGAAACCAAGTGCCAAGGTTAAACACGCTGTCTAAACAAAGGGGCTTTACTATCTATTACATCAGATTTGCTCAAAGAGTTGGAATATAGTATATGTGGATTATGTATTCACCAGAAAACAGTTGCTAGCAGAGCACAGAGTGTATAGTTCCCAGTGCGACCCATAGGAATACACATCTCATTTGCCTTTTGGGGGCAACTTAAACGTCTACTGAAACATACACACACGCACTGGGGAGACTAAATTATTCCAATTCATTTCACATATCCTACCAACTGCAATTCCATTTCATTAAGAGCTGGACAGGCCCTCAGGACCTAAAATGAGCTTCAGTTTATAGATCAAGGTGTTCTTCTAAACTTATTCTTAGAAAGGGACAGAAAAAAATTAAAAAAAAAAAAAAAA
>JACDJE010000191.1:1323108-1356520 GCA_016647715.1 Pavo muticus | reverse complement strand
GAGTTTTTTTTTTTTTTTTTTTTTTTTTTTTTTTTTTTTTTTTTTTTTTGGCATGGCAGCAGAAGTTTAACGATGCTTTTGATATAGCAGAAATAGCTGAGAAAAAATCAAATTAACAAGACAGATCTCAGCTGTCTGATCCAGTAGGTTGGTGCCAATTTATAGCAATTTAAGAGTTGGACCAATGACACGCACAGATTGAATACAATTATTTTTTGCAAACCAGGATAGTAATGTTACCTCTATTGAGTGAGCATATGTATTTTGATGTTAAAATACTGCCACTTAAAATGAGGTTTCTTTTCCAGGAGAAAGCCTGACTCACTAAGAAACCAGTGAAATTATCACAGTTCTTGAAATTCTGAAGGGAGAGTTTGACAATAACATGTTGATTCACAGTTAAGAACAAAAATGGGACAGATGGAATGAGTGAGTCCTGATCAGGTGTCACGATTTTGAGAATTTCTCTCTCTTATGCACAGACCCCTAATTGTGGTATGCTATGCCCTGCTAGGTACACTTATTTTGACAGAAGAGTAGCCTCAAGTGCTAAGTAAGTGCTGTTAAAGATCATCAGTTAACAGAACAATATTCACATAAATAAGCAGTCTTGCAGAGAAGCTGTCAAAAATTTAATCAAACAATGTATGTAGATTGCTCCAAAAGTAATGTTTCCTATTTATTTCCATGGAATCTACAACAGATACAAAGACCACACTAAGACCAGTCGAGAGAGAAAATTCTCAGCTACACTATAGGTGAGAATTTCAACATAGTCTCCACCATTCACTGTGCATTTTTGCCAGTCATAAACAAGAGCCTACATCCCATGCTTGTAAAAATCTTCACCAGTGAAGGTGATCCACTGTTGCTGTCACCAGTGCTGAAAAACATCACCTACTGCCTCACTGTGCTCACATCCTCTGTTTGGTCTTCATAAATGTTCAGCAAGTTTTGATGAATTTCAACAGGTGCCTTTTTGCTGCATGGTGGATTTCCGTCACACACCTTTGCTTCATAAGCACTTTCATGTCAGACACTATTTTGTCAGACTGCCCCTCTGCTGCTGTCTGTCACACAGCAACAAAATGGAATGGGATATTGGTGGGAAGGTTCAACCTGTACTGCCATACTACCAACATCCACCTCTTATGTTGTGGACCAACATAATAAAATAGGAGGCATTACTTTCAGAGCAGCCCTAGTAGTTATAAACAACTGCTATTATCTTCAAGTAATTCAAAATAAACACAAATGAATCACCCTGTTGTGATTTCTATTTCAAAAATGTAGGCAAATGGTTCTTGTGGTTGTTTCTGTGGTTGATCTAATTAAGACTACAGTGGAATGTACATACGGGTTTAAATCAACTACTAACAAGGCTTGGTTAATGTAGCACACAAAAGTCAAGCAATTAGCTGTAAGCTGAAGAAGGATCCTCTCCACTAGCTCTTCAGCAATATTCTACCTGCCCTTCTGAAGCAGGACCTCTCCCAAAAAGTCAGAATTGTTCGCACCAATGGTGTCCCCTCAAAAAAGACGCTTGTCTTGAAGAAAACAGGCTCCTGCCTCGTGTATCCACAACCTGATTTTATTTCATAATAATCAGGAGCTGAAAATCTGAGCCAAGATCTCTGTGATCCCAATTTTTTTCAGAAAAGGCTCTGAGAATACCAGGAGATAGCAAGAGTGCAATCTGCCCCTTTCTTCTCTTATTTCTCCCATTTAGACATAGCAGGTCTGCAAATGAAGGTCTAGTTATCTGAGTTCCTTGTGTTTGCACACACAGCATGCACACTGATAGATCCATAATCTGTATTTTTCTGATGTGAAAAAACATTGGTTTTGCTATCTCAAAGTTTTTCAACTTGAAAGTGTATGTGGAAAGTCTCCCTTCCTTTATGCTGTGAGATAGATAGGAAAAATCCAAGTTCTCAGACACCTCGCTATCTTTGATATTCCTGTCTAGTTCACAGAGAAGTTTTCACATTATCTTATATTTTGCCTCCTTTCCATGGGGGAAAAAAAAAAAAAAAAAAAAAAAAAAAAAGGAAAAAAAAAAAAAACACCACAATTATACTTTGAATCTCTTTTTAGGAAGTTTTCCTTAGCCTGTTATTTTCCTTATCTGTCCCTGCATCTGTTACTCTCAGTCTAGAGTGAGAAACATTACTCACGTACACAGGAACATTGTTATGTTTCTACATTCTGTTTCACCTCATTACTCATGTGCCTTACAACTCAGCAGAACCTTAAACCGTGTTCAACAGTGTGCAAGTCACTTTACTAAGTGTCAGCAAGATTTACTTTCCTATACTAACGGTACTCATTTTCTTTTTACTCTGCTATGTCTGAGCGTGTGGGTTTCGCCCACTGAATGCTGAAATTTCTCTTGTGTCCTTGGAGAGTGAAGGGCACAGGAGTGTATTTGTGCCATCTACTAATGGACTAATTCAGATACGTAAAGGACAGTTCAGAAGGTCAAAGTACAGACAAGAAAGAAAAGTAAATTCTCACCTAGTAGTTGTTATGGGCAGTCTTAAGGTAATTGATTCCTGTTCTGAATAACTTTGTCAGATGCATCATGCACTACGTTTGCCTTTTGTTCCAGACCAACACATACTTTAAAAATAGAAATTAATATATATGTATCTTATGTATTTTTAACCATAAGTTTTGTTTTACTTCTCTGTTGCTAGCAGTTTTTTTCCTGCTGTACCTTCACATTAAAAACCTAGTTACATGTTCTTGGATGCTCTGTATAAAGGATTGCCAGTCATTTTCCCTACTTTGAAAGGGATGATGGATACATTTAAACATCTCGTAAAATTTTGAAAGTATAGTTGTTTTAGCCATGAATTTAGAAAACATTAGAGGAACTGTCAATTTTGAGAGTGATGCTTTTAGATACAAATGATTATTCGGTATTTTAGGACAGAGGTCATTTGTTTTTTGCTGAAATTCTCATTCAGTCAGGCAGAACAAATGACAGCATTTTCAATGGCCAGTCCCATGATTTTCACTACTCAGTGTGCTTGGGATTTCAGGGACAGGGAGGAGAGCACAAGCTGTGGAAGGGAAAATTCTGGAAAGACATTGATTGAATCGCTGTGTGTGCACCCAGGTAGCGTGCTGTGCTAAAGCAGATCTATGATTCAGTCGTTTCAGCAGAGAGTCTGTCATAAGAATGAGCCTACGAGGATGAGCTTAGCTATTCCTCAGTACATGAAAGATAGTTTGAAAGCTGTAAGGGACTTCAGGGGACTTAATGGGAACAGCACAAAAGTCTGTTTGTGAAGAACTCAACAGCAGTTTTAAAAAAAATGAGGAAGCACGACTTTGTCTTATTTTCCTAATTAATTTAATTGAATGGATCATTTTGGTTGTTCAGTTGTAACTCTATATTGCTGATCAGGAAAACTGCAAGTCTGTTAGCATTTTGTAAACATGGTTATCTGTGGAGGAATGGCTGAAGGAGCAAGGCAGCCATGACTCGCTGTACGAGCAAAATCTCTGTAGCAGCACAGAAGGCATCATGCTGGAAAAATACTGTGAGAACAGGATAGTGGAGGAGTGCAGATAAGGGTCACCGTGGCCTTGAAGCTAGAAGCAGATGCAAGACAGGGAATTAGTGCGTGCATACGCTGGAATGTATACACCCCCCCTGTGCTGTAAATATGAGTAGTTGATGTAGCAGTGAGCATTAGTAACCAATCTGATTAATGTCAATAAGATATGTAGCCAATCGGGCAATGCCAAGTATACTTTCTTCCTTATAAAAGGATTGCTCTGTTTAGAATAAAGTGAAGCTTTTACCACTCATATTGAGTTTGTCATGCTTCCCCGCGCGCTGGACACCCATCCCTGTTGACTCTGCGGCAGTTATCAGTGACAGAAATAACTAGATGAGCAGAAAACAGATTTTGCTGGGTTAGGATGATAAACGTTTGTTTTTTCTCAGGACTTGCAAGGACATCATAGAATCACAGACTCCCAGCGTCACAGAATAATGGAATGGCTTACGTTGGGAGGGACCTTAAAGATCATTTATTTCCATCTGCCTGCCATGGGCAGGGCTGCCCCCCACCAGCTCAGGCTGCTCAGGGCCCCATCCAACCTGGCCTTGAGCGCCTCCAGGGATGGGGCACCACAGCTTCTCTGGGCAAAGAATTTCTACCTAACACCTAACCTAAATTCCCCCTCCTTTAGCTTAAACGATTCCCTCTTGTCCTGTCACTACCAGATCATGTAAAAAGTTGCTCTCGCTCCTATTTATAAGCTCCCCTCATGTACTGGAAGGCCACAATGAAGTCTCCTTGGAGCCTTCTCTTCTCCAGACTGAACAAGCTCAGCTCCCTCAACCTTTCTCCACAGGAGAGGTGCTCCAGCCCTTTGATCATTTTTGTGGCCCTCCTCTGGACCTGCTCCAAGAGCTCTGTGTCTTTCTTGTGCTGGGGGCCCCAGGCCTGGACACAGTACTCCAGATGGGGCCTCACAAGGGCAGAATAGTGGGGGGCAATCCCCTTCCTCACCCTGCTGGCCCTTCCAATTCTGATGCAGCCCAGGATATAGTTGGCCTTCTAGGCTGCAAGAGCACACTGCTGGCTCACGTCCATCCTTTTGTCCACCAGGACCCCCAAGTCCTTCTCCGCAGGACTGCTCTCAAAGAAATCTTCTTCTGGTCTGTGCGCATATCTAGGATTGCCCTGACCCAAGAGCAACACCTTGCACTTGGCCTTGTTGAACCTCATTAGGCTCACTTTTCAAGCTTGTCCAGGTCCTTCTGGTTGGTGTCCCTTCCTTTTATTGTATCAACTGCACCACTCAGCTTGAGATCAGAAAACTTGCTGAAGGTGCACTTGACCCCGTTGTTTAGGTTGTTGATAAAGATATTGAAGAGCACTGGACCCAAGACAGGCCCCTGAGGGACCCTACTCATGGCCGGCCTCCACTTGGTCATAGATCTGTTGACCACAGGCCTCTGGCTGTGATCATCTCACCAATTCTTTATCCATCAAAAATCCACCCTTCAAATCCATGTCTCTCCAATTTAGAGACAAGGACGACATGTTGGACCATGCCAAAGGCCTTGCACAAGTCCAGGTAGATGACATCATTTGCCCTTCCTTTGGCCACTGATGTTGTCACTCCATATATATCACATAACCCTATATAATATATAAGGATATTTTCTTTTTTTTATCTCATTACAGCCCCAAATGCTGCATTTATGTAACATACATTTCAAGAATCAAAACAAATCTAGGTTCAAAGCTTTCAGCTCTCTTCTGAGATCACTTAGGTATCCAAGTTTTTGTGCACATGATACATGCTCTGGGCAGCCCACAGAAGTTGTGGATGCCCCATCTCTGGACGTGTTCAAGGCCAGGCTTGATGGGTTCCTGGGCAGTCTCATCTGGTGGTTGGCACCTCCACCCATGGCAGGGGGCTTGGAACTAGATAATCATTGAGGTCTCTTTCAACTCATGCCATTCTATGATTTTGTAATTCTCTGATTCTGCGATTCTATGATTCTGTGATACAATCAAGGACGATGTGTAAGCCCAGGGAAGGAAACTCACGTGTGTAGATTTAGCAGCCTTTTTTTCCACAAAAAGAATGACTATCATTACTTTCAGGTTTATTATGCTAGTTATTTCTGGTAGTAATTCCAGTACATTAAATGATATGAAACATAAACCAGTCCCATTATATTCCAGCAGTTGCTAATTTATACAACAGATGGGAATGAGATCAAAGCAGTTCTTTCTATTTGGTCAGTTGAGTCACAGGGAATACATATCATATGATGGCTGCTGACACAGCACTGTGCATCAAGCAGCAGCCCAAGAAATAGAAAAAAAAGTTACAGTGCACATATTTTAGGAAGATTTTCACTCATACCATAGCACAGACGTATTTGTTCTCTGTAGGCTGGAGAAGTGGAAAGACTGACAACTGCACTGCAGTGGCAAATTTACACAGGAGTACCAAATGGAGTACCAAGACACTCTAAGTATGCAAGCCATTGATGCTTATCGGTGCTCTAGAATACAGTACACTTGGGGCTGCAGATGTGTCAGGGCTCTCCAATGCCTATGAAGAAACAGCTACAAAAATGATATGTTTAGCTTCTCAGAGTGCTCATGCTGCACATTTTGGGTACCTCATTATGTTCTGCATCTTTCAAAAGTTAGTCTGCCACATAAAACAACTACTTCTGTCAGGAGCCTTGTTCAAAATTACAAGGAAACTCTAAAGAGAAATTCAATCCCAAGCAACTGAAGTTTTCCTTCTTTCAGCATGATCAGTAAGTGTAGTTGTAGCTGTTAATAAAACATACAACATTTTGAGAGCTCTGTAACCTGCATTCCTCACTTGGAATTCCTTTTCTTTTAGTGAGTGCCTGAAAAGGAAGGAGAGCCTCAAGAGCTGTAAGGGGAATAGAATCAATCCCAAATTTCCTGAACTGAAACAATGTCAATGCCAAATTACTTCACACTACAGCTCTGAAAGACAGACAGATAAAGACTGTTATCTTCTTTGCATGGTTGCAAAGGTGCGCTGGAATTTTGTTGCATTTCCTGCAAGCCAAGAGGGAAACAGGCAGATGAGCAGGAACTCCTGTCTTATAGTTCTGTGCTATTCTGTGAGATCATGCTAAGCATGAAATAAGAAAGAAAGAGGCATTGCAATTAAGGCTGTTTTAATTGCCACGCTCTTAAATAGCAGTTCTTGGGGAAGTGGAGAGAAGGCAGCTGCTGAGCTTTTGCCTTCTCTGCTGTGGAGACAAAGGACTGAGTTTCATTGACAGTTACACCTACAACAGTTCGAAAGTAATTACCATGTAAAATGCATCTGTGTTAGAAGCAATTATTTAATAATTCTGAAACAAGCCGTACTAACTAAACTGGGAGTTCTGCCAGAGAAAAAATAGATAAATATTTCAGCTCTGAGACCCTATACACACATGACCTCTCCTCAAAGAGCACAATAACACTATTTGACAGAGCAAAATCTCAGCTACAAAACACTGTTTTTCAACATAGTCACCACCATGAGCTGTGCCTTTTCACTGGTGATTAACAAAAGCCTGCATGCTGCGCTCGTAAAAATCTGCACCAGTGAGGTGACCTACTGTTGCTGTAGCCACTGCTGAAATACACCACCCACCACCTCAGTGTGCTCATATCCACTGATTGGTCTCCATAAATGTTCAGCAAGCGTTAATGAATGTCAGTGGGTGCCATTTTTTTTCTCCATGGAGGAATTCAGTGACACACCTTTGTTTATACACACTTCCATGTCAGACACAATTGTGCCAGTGTCCCTCTGCTGCCATCTGCCACACAGCAACAAAAGGTAACTGGATATTTATGGGAATGTTCAACCTCTACCTCCATATCACCAACAACTGCCTCTGCTGTTGTGGGCCAATATAATAAAACAGGACGCCTTACTTTCAGAGCAGCCCTTGTAAAATATATCATATATTTAATGTATATAAGTAACAAAATTTATTTTAATTTTTAATGTTTTTTATGAAAACAAAAAAAGAGAGGAGAAAAAAAAAAAAACAAAACCTAACACAGAACTAGTGGGATATGTAACCTTGTGTTTATGAAACTAATGCACCCGACTGGTTCAATGGCAGTGGCTGCCATTTTCAGTGAGCTCTCACAGTGTTCATTAGAGATTTTTGAAGGAATTGTACTCCCCCTGTACTTCATCCTTGAAAATAGTTGCTCACAATGTATATTCTGCCAAAAAGTAATGACATGAATAAGGCGTGGTTGTGAAGGGAGGAATGTTTTTCTCCGGTAAGAAAGATCTTATAAAAGTAAAGAGAAACAGTCAGATTTTTGAGATGAATGAATGATTGCTACTTTATACATCGCCTTTGAAAATTCAGTATTTATGTCAACTGAAAATGGATTTGGCTGTTGTCAACGGGTGCACTCCCAGGGCAGGGCCAGGCTGGTTGGCAGGGCAGACTCACTGCAGCAGTGGGGCCAGGGGGCATGGGGCAGCAGCCAGGAAGAAGGGGCCTGCCATAGAAAGACATTTCTACACTCACACATTAAAGGTTGTAAACCAGCTACCAGAAATAGAGTGAATGAGCCTTTAGAGGAGTTCAAGCCCTTCTTTAGGACATGCGCGGCCACCATCCTGCTGTCCCATGGCTCTAACTTCATGTGAAGTTTTCCTCACACTCCAAGTCAACACCACAACCCCATGCCCATAGTCTTTGGAATAACAGTCTTCTGTCAGTCCTCCCCTGCCTGGAAATGCTCATCTTCAGGTTTCTACTTCTTCAAAGACAATCAATTCTGTATTCTGGCATCCAGAAGTCCTTTAGGTCCATCCTCACCCAAAGGTAAATCTCCAACAGAGAAATATGAACAGGTGAGTACTAGTTCATCTTTTCCCTACTTCTTCAGCAACATATGTCTGTCTTTCACCATGAACTCGAGAAAGGAGTGAAGCTGTTCTGGGAGAGCATGGGGAATTTGACAGCTGACCTAATTCAGAATTCATGGCATAGATACGACGAGAATCAGAAACCTAGAAAAAGCACCAATGAGTTTGGAAAATGGGAGAAGACAAAACCCATGGACAAAAATTTAAGTACAGAAACTACCCATATTAAAATGCTTAGAATTTGTAAAAGATGTGCAATAATAGTATTTGAGCATTTTAATTGAAAAAAAAAGTTTTATATTACAAGCATATTTCATCCCTTCTTTGGAATCACAGACTTTGAAATAAATGACTCTTTTGTGTTCAGGTTGGATTCATTTTATACTGAATTAACATTCATTAGTTTAATTACTCAGAATATATTCAGGTTAAAAGGAAACTGCATCCATTTACCTAGCACAGCAGATTGAAAGTTCTCATTGAAAAGTACTGTTTAATGCAGAGTCTTTAATTTCTAGCAGTAAAGATAGTTACTCCCATTAATAATACTGAGACTAATTCTGCCAGTATTGGACCAGATTAAATTCACCTGACTCTAGCAATTTCTGTGAAGTGCTAAAGATAAAAGACTAATTCCATTCCTAATCCTCATACCACATGGGAGAATCATGCTCCTCTATCTCCCCTCTTTCTCTCCACTGGTGATTTAGAGTGTCTATAGTGACTCTACCCCACTTCATTCCTAACTTCAGTTAATTATAACACCCTAGTCATCAAATCTTATTATGCTGAAGGCAAAATTAAATTGTGGAAGATGCTGCAACAGGATGTTGTTTCTGCCAGATTTTCTTTGGAGAGGAAAGGATTTAAATTCCTTCAAACACAAGAAGCCTTTCCCAGATAATTAATTGGGCAAAGCAAACAAGCAAACAAAACAAATCAGAACAAAACAAAACAACAACAAACAAACAAAAACAAGAAAACCACGAGGGAACCAAGAAACAAAGGGATTCTGTAAAAACTTAGTTTAAAAAAGTGAACCAAGTTGGAGGGCACCGATCCCTGAGAGCATTTTGTGTAAAGAACTTCACACACTGAGAAAGGAAAGCAGATATCACAGTAACCCTGACCTGTCAAGCTTTTTCCTGTGAATGTGATGAAGAACCCTCTCAGTTATAACCCCATAGTGAGGATGAGGGAGAAGCTGGGAGGTGCTATTCTTAAGTTCTCTTTTGGAAAAAAGCCTCTGTGATGAAGACACACCTGACCTCAGGTTTATGTACAAATGTCTCACTTACTTCCATCTGGCTTTAAGATGGTATAGTTTCAGAAAAAAAGCATGCTATTCCAATTGTAAACATTAACTGTGAACAAAAGAGAATGCTTTTACTTTAAATCAGAAGGTATTCAGTTGAAACTAGAATCTGTGGTTATGCATTCTTTCATCTGTAGCTGATCTTTACATTCCCAGAATATTTTGCACATGCATTCAAGAAATAAATCATTAATTTTGAATTGGTTGGAAAGGAAAATGTGCTATGGCAGTTACTGATGGCAGACACAGTATGAAATTCACAGAGATGCTTATGATTTCTCTGCCAGATTAATACGGATAAATATAATCCCAGTGACATAAAANAAAAAAAAAAAAAAAAAAAAAAGAAAAAGAAAAGCAGAAGGGCATATTTACTGATTAGTCCTTACTGCATTAATGTACCTTACTTTGTCAGTGTAACTGTAGAAGGTTGGACATTAAGGAGAAACATAATTCTAGAGACTGCTGATTGCCAGAAGTGCAAGCTTTCACTTTTATGTTTTTATTTTATTCTGAATTAAGATGCATACAAATTTTATTTTTCTTTGCCATGTGGATAGCATGCAGATATACAATTGATGACAATAATTCAATTTTAACAAAATTCTATTATAACAAAAAGAAATGTTACAAAAAAAAAAAAAAAAAGTTTTCAGAACAATTCACCTTTCTCCAACATATTAAAAAAAAAAAAAAAAACCAACATTTTGTACTACAAAATGGCAGCTCTATTACCTGGGGTGGTGCCTTGTTAGCATATCCAACTTCTCATCTTGTGGAAGATGAAGACCATCTTTTATAGCTCTAAAAGCAGTGATTTTAGTCCTCAGACAGCCATATATCTTCCTGCAATGAGCTAAAGTTTAGATTTTAGCTAAATATGTCACTCAGTCCAATAACACAGGCTGGAAGCTAAAATATTAACAACTCTTAGCAACTCCTAATAATGCTTAGATGTATTCACTTACCCCAAGACACTCCAAGAAGGAAAAGATATTTACACATAAAGGTGAAGGAAGAAATGTTTATCCATTCAATTGATTTTTCAAATAATACAAATAAATATATAGGTCACCATTTATATTTGTAACAGTAACAGGCAACTGAACTATACTGATACTTTTTATTAAGTCTACAAATTATCTTGAGCCCTAAAGAGGTATTTTCTTAAAATTATAGAATATGGAGCTGTGGAATCAGAAATAATGTTCAATGAAGGTGCCTATAAAGGAGCCCTGCCACCTTTTCTCTATTTACTCAGAATTACCCAGAGATAATGAACCTTTAATTCTTTGCAGGTGTATCAAGATAAATTGTTTATTGTTATGTAAACAAGCAGAATCCTCAGACATACTGGGATAAGAATATTTTGTTATATGATAATAAGTAAAGTGTTGATTTTTTTTTTTTTACTATTTTTAGCTAGTCAAATAAGAGTAAAATTAGTAGCTTGAAAATAATGCAAAATTTGTGCTTCATCCTCAGCAACTAAATCCTATCCAATTAATGCCAACAGAAATCCAGAGGAATTATGTGGAAATAAAATTACTTACACATTCTTTCTCTGGCCTAATGGACTACAGCATTGTTTAATGTAGTAGGATATTAATTTTGATATGCAAAATATTTTAACTGGTATGACTCTCATGCAAGAAGAAAGGAAGAATCCGAGTGGCTGCCAGCATGGACTGTGAATGCAGCACCTTTTCATCAATTAGTCTCAACAGGCATTCCTTGAATTAACTTCCCTGTTCACTAAGAATAAACATCTCCCATACTTTCATCAGACCAGGAGTAGTTAATTTGAAGCAAACCTTAAGGCTTACTTAATGGGAATCTTGAACCATTTGTATCATCTTTTTTTTTTTCTTTTTTTTTNTATATAAGTAACAAAATTTATTTTAATTTTTAATGTTTTTTATGAAAACAAAAAAAGAGAGGAGAAAAAAAAAAAAACAAAACCTAACACAGAACTAGTGGGATATGTAACCTTGTGTTTATGAAACTAATGCACCCGACTGGTTCAATGGCAGTGGCTGCCATTTTCAGTGAGCTCTCACAGTGTTCATTAGAGATTTTTGAAGGAATTGTACTCCCCCTGTACTTCATCCTTGAAAATAGTTGCTCACAATGTATATTCTGCCAAAAAGTAATGACATGAATAAGGCGTGGTTGTGAAGGGAGGAATGTTTTTCTCCGGTAAGAAAGATCTTATAAAAGTAAAGAGAAACAGTCAGATTTTTGAGATGAATGAATGATTGCTACTTTATACATCGCCTTTGAAAATTCAGTATTTATGTCAACTGAAAATGGATTTGGCTGTTGTCAACGGGTGCACTCCCAGGGCAGGGCCAGGCTGGTTGGCAGGGCAGACTCACTGCAGCAGTGGGGCCAGGGGGCATGGGGCAGCAGCCAGGAAGAAGGGGCCTGCCATAGAAAGACATTTCTACACTCACACATTAAAGGTTGTAAACCAGCTACCAGAAATAGAGTGAATGAGCCTTTAGAGGAGTTCAAGCCCTTCTTTAGGACATGCGCGGCCACCATCCTGCTGTCCCATGGCTCTAACTTCATGTGAAGTTTTCCTCACACTCCAAGTCAACACCACAACCCCATGCCCATAGTCTTTGGAATAACAGTCTTCTGTCAGTCCTCCCCTGCCTGGAAATGCTCATCTTCAGGTTTCTACTTCTTCAAAGACAATCAATTCTGTATTCTGGCATCCAGAAGTCCTTTAGGTCCATCCTCACCCAAAGGTAAATCTCCAACAGAGAAATATGAACAGGTGAGTACTAGTTCATCTTTTCCCTACTTCTTCAGCAACATATGTCTGTCTTTCACCATGAACTCGAGAAAGGAGTGAAGCTGTTCTGGGAGAGCATGGGGAATTTGACAGCTGACCTAATTCAGAATTCATGGCATAGATACGACGAGAATCAGAAACCTAGAAAAAGCACCAATGAGTTTGGAAAATGGGAGAAGACAAAACCCATGGACAAAAATTTAAGTACAGAAACTACCCATATTAAAATGCTTAGAATTTGTAAAAGATGTGCAATAATAGTATTTGAGCATTTTAATTGAAAAAAAAAGTTTTATATTACAAGCATATTTCATCCCTTCTTTGGAATCACAGACTTTGAAATAAATGACTCTTTTGTGTTCAGGTTGGATTCATTTTATACTGAATTAACATTCATTAGTTTAATTACTCAGAATATATTCAGGTTAAAAGGAAACTGCATCCATTTACCTAGCACAGCAGATTGAAAGTTCTCATTGAAAAGTACTGTTTAATGCAGAGTCTTTAATTTCTAGCAGTAAAGATAGTTACTCCCATTAATAATACTGAGACTAATTCTGCCAGTATTGGACCAGATTAAATTCACCTGACTCTAGCAATTTCTGTGAAGTGCTAAAGATAAAAGACTAATTCCATTCCTAATCCTCATACCACATGGGAGAATCATGCTCCTCTATCTCCCCTCTTTCTCTCCACTGGTGATTTAGAGTGTCTATAGTGACTCTACCCCACTTCATTCCTAACTTCAGTTAATTATAACACCCTAGTCATCAAATCTTATTATGCTGAAGGCAAAATTAAATTGTGGAAGATGCTGCAACAGGATGTTGTTTCTGCCAGATTTTCTTTGGAGAGGAAAGGATTTAAATTCCTTCAAACACAAGAAGCCTTTCCCAGATAATTAATTGGGCAAAGCAAACAAGCAAACAAAACAAATCAGAACAAAACAAAACAACAACAAACAAACAAAAACAAGAAAACCACGAGGGAACCAAGAAACAAAGGGATTCTGTAAAAACTTAGTTTAAAAAAGTGAACCAAGTTGGAGGGCACCGATCCCTGAGAGCATTTTGTGTAAAGAACTTCACACACTGAGAAAGGAAAGCAGATATCACAGTAACCCTGACCTGTCAAGCTTTTTCCTGTGAATGTGATGAAGAACCCTCTCAGTTATAACCCCATAGTGAGGATGAGGGAGAAGCTGGGAGGTGCTATTCTTAAGTTCTCTTTTGGAAAAAAGCCTCTGTGATGAAGACACACCTGACCTCAGGTTTATGTACAAATGTCTCACTTACTTCCATCTGGCTTTAAGATGGTATAGTTTCAGAAAAAAAGCATGCTATTCCAATTGTAAACATTAACTGTGAACAAAAGAGAATGCTTTTACTTTAAATCAGAAGGTATTCAGTTGAAACTAGAATCTGTGGTTATGCATTCTTTCATCTGTAGCTGATCTTTACATTCCCAGAATATTTTGCACATGCATTCAAGAAATAAATCATTAATTTTGAATTGGTTGGAAAGGAAAATGTGCTATGGCAGTTACTGATGGCAGACACAGTATGAAATTCACAGAGATGCTTATGATTTCTCTGCCAGATTAATACGGATAAATATAATCCCAGTGACATAAAACTTTTCTCAACTTTCTCTTCACACAGGTATTTTCTTACAGATGAACTCATAAACTAAGCAATTCAAGGAAATTTCACTTACATCTGTTTACACTTATGCACAGTTACAAGCACAGATTCAATCTTCAGTTGCCATAGTCCTTCATGAATCTTCTAGTCTCCCTGATTCCTATGCATTAGTCTTGGTCTACTGTATTCAGAGGGAAAAACATTAACATGCTTCACATTTGATGTGGTTGACACTATTTCAACATTCATTGCTCAGCGTGTCATATGTTGCATGATAATAGTAATCAATGTTCTCCAAAACCCCAGGTATACATTCACCATTCTTCTATTATAAAAGCATTATACACCCATTGAGCTATTTTAAATATAAATAGTGGAATTAATTCTATGAAAATAATTAAATGTACAACGCACATCCATTACAATCTTTATTTTTTAAAGAAAAACAACACACAAAATTTGGTTTTGTGTGGAGTTTCTTGGATGACTGCATCTACAGTGAAATGCCAAAAGGAAGTCATTTTATTCCCTTCTCCAGAGATTGAAAAACGAAGTAAGAGTCAGTCATTTTGACCACACTACATGATCATGCTGAGCTATATCAAGACAAAATCATTTTGTGATTATAGGAATTCTGAGACAGACCTATGCTATATATTTAGCTGGTCCCCGTGGAAAGTTGAGAGTGGTTCAAAAGCACTGATTTCATTATCACAGATGAAACACAGTCTTCACCCTGAAGAGTTATGCAAACAGTAGTAACGCATCAAGGATTGCCTTAGAATATCCCTGGGCCATGGAACTTCCCTCACATACAAATGAATTCCTCCGTCCCCTTCTCTGTCACATGCACTGCTTAAGCAGAGACGGTTAAAATGGCCGAAAAATATTTGGGGATACTTCAAAATATATAAGCTGTAAATAGAAAATCTTATTGAAAATTTTCATTTCAAGCAACACTATATCAAAGTAAGCACTAATAATTAAACTTATACTCTGTATGTACTATAAGGCTTTGCTATCAGTTGGTGTTAATATATGTCCCATTTCTTTGCTGGGTTAGATTCAAAAGTAAAGAGGTCAGTGCCTGGAGGAAATCACAGAAGATTCAAATCAAATTTCAACAAGCTAAGATATACAGAAGAATCAATACAATTTTTTTCTTTTTCCTACCATCATACAAGTATCGTCCAAACACAAATGTCAGAGAGGGAACACAGATTTGCAGATGTGAGAATTACACTCATTTCCAAGCATTCCACATCTGCTACCTATATATACATTAACCAAAGTTTTTTATAGGAAATAAGTTCTTGCTACCTCGTGAAGGACAAGAGGTGTCCTCTTCATAAAAGAACATGGAATGGATTTTATGTGTACTGCTGTACTGCTTGAAAATTAAGGATTTTGCACTTTAAGCTCTTCAAAAAGATAAAAATCAAGCCTGGCTGTATAAGAAATGACAATTGTAAAAGTTCGCTGGTAATCTTATTTCATATTCCTTTAAATGGCATAAATTCTTCTAGATTACATGCTGCACATTTCAAATCTAAATGTTAATTAAGGTGCACTTAAAACATTCAATCAGAATTTGTTGTGTACCACATACCATTTAAGCAATTTCAAAATATTGTATTAGACCATTTTAAACCTCTTTGTATGATAACAGGATGACTAAAATAGCTGTCACTGAAGTAAATATAAATCACAGCTTGACTAATCATAAACAAGTGTTATTATAAAACACTTTTTTTATTATTATTACTGAGAAAGGTTGATTTCTAACTAATGCTGCATTGATTTTCTCAAAACATGCATTGTGAGAGGTGACATTAACTAGTTCAGAGCTGAACTGAGTCTAAAGGTAATCCCGGTCATTTCAGTTTTAAAGTGGCTAATATCTTGCCAATATTTTTTTCAAAGACCATGATTTTCCTGAGTCACAATAGCTGAAGCATCAAATTCTTAAGGCACTTTATGTTTATAAAGATGTCCTTCCCAACACACTCTTCAAATCTGTGTAAGTAGACTCCATACCTGGAGATTTTTGTTTGCTTGGGCTTTTTGTTTTTCAGTACAAGCATGTATCTCTTCCCCATATTCCTTTTTCTGATTTGCAACTTGGTCCCTTTATAATGGCTGGCTTAAGTAGCTCCTACTCAGTAACAGCAGTGCCTTTATGTCATTGCAAGCAGTGGTGGTGTGTGTGTGTGTGTGTGTGCAGATAAGTGAAGAAGAAGAAAAACAGCGAGGAGATAAAACATTATTGAAGATTTATAGCTAAAGACTGTACATAATTCCAGTTTGAAACAACCGTTTCCATCAAAAAGAGCTTATTTCCATTCTTCATTTTTCCTCCAGTCATTCTTATTAGTAGCTCTGCTTTAAGTCTACACTCAACAGTCCCTGGCTTTGTCTTCCAGTTTTTTCAATCAGCGACACAGGCAGATTTAGTAAAACTGCTGAGCACAGACACATGGCTTTCTTTCTTTCTTTCCTTTCATTCTTTCTTTCTTCCTACTTTCCTTTCCCTTCTTTCTTTTCTTCCCTCTCTCTTTTTTTCTTTCTCCATTAAATTCCCATAGATATTTTAGCTGGATTTAGTTGAAATCTGTCTATGATATACAGCATAGTGCTATTGTTTATCCTCTTGGCTTACATTTATCATTATTGTACTGGTCAGTGATTAGCCATGGATGCGAGGTTATTTACAGGCAGAATGATGAGCAGAATGATTACTGAGCCTACAAACAATTCTGCTGCTCAGTTCCTCTGAAGCTTTTGAGGAGCAGGCAGGCATCCTCTCCACTTCTCCCTGCTCTGATGAACAGAAGAGCAGAAATTCTGGGAGCTGCCTAAAAAACAAAAGGAGCCCTCACATTGCTAAACGTTTTGTACAGGAAAAGAAAATCCACTTAAATATTTCATACTGTCAAAGTTCAAGCATTCTTTCAGTGTTGCATCATATAAAAGACATGCATATTTTTGTCTATAGAAGAAGAAACAAGAGAGAAGAAAATACAATTGGGTTCTTCTCCCACCTGCAATGTTCTGAATTGTTATGAAACAGTGATTTGCCCATGAGGTAGTATTTATTGGCTCTCACTAAAATTGAGGTAATTTTATCTAATGGGAATATCTTATTTCTACCAGTCCTAAACCTAAAAATGGAGAACTAGATAAGACACATTCACTCTTAACATTAGCAGCCCCCATGCCTCTGGCTAAGAATTACTAATTTGCACACCAGCATTGACTTTGAAAGTCAGTTCACTACCAGATTTATAATAGCATGTCATAAAACTTTCACTTGGCACCATGTTTCATTGGTGGCATGACATAATACATTTTCTGTGTGTTAAAACTAGGGTGAGATCTTTTTAGTGTTGAAATATCAAGCATGCAGCCTGACACGTTTTGATTGAGTTTGGACATCCTGTTGGGCTGTCTGAGAAACTGACTTTTAAGATGGAGCTTATGAAGAGCCTTTGGTACATTTATCTTTGCAGCCGTTTCTTTGTTCTGCTCACACAGCATGCTGCAAAGTGCATTTTTTTCTTTCAGCTCATAAAATATAACTAGCCAAACATGTTTCTATGTAAAATTTAAAAATAATATCCATGATTAGACAAGAATCAAATAAAAGACCTGACAAAAGATGTTCTGCCATAAGTTCCATTAGACATCATAAAAGAGGAGAACAGCAGGACATATCAGAAAAAGATAAAACATAAAGGGACGAGGGACAACTAACTGAACTGGGAGAGCTGAATATGAGATGAGACAACAAATTGTAATGGAATTGAAGGACAAAGACTTTGAAAAGGTATAGAAAGGAAAAAAAGGAAAGACCGAACAGAGACTGTTATTGTTCAAGCTGCAAGATAAAAGAAAAGGTGGGGAGAAGAGGTGGTGTTTTTTTCAGTTCTTTGCAGTAACTGTTCTGACCACCTATGTGGACCAAGAAAAAAAAAAAAAAAAAAAAAAGAAAAAGAAAAGCAGAAGGGCATATTTACTGATTAGTCCTTACTGCATTAATGTACCTTACTTTGTCAGTGTAACTGTAGAAGGTTGGACATTAAGGAGAAACATAATTCTAGAGACTGCTGATTGCCAGAAGTGCAAGCTTTCACTTTTATGTTTTTATTTTATTCTGAATTAAGATGCATACAAATTTTATTTTTCTTTGCCATGTGGATAGCATGCAGATATACAATTGATGACAATAATTCAATTTTAACAAAATTCTATTATAACAAAAAGAAATGTTACAAAAAAAAAAAAAAAAAGTTTTCAGAACAATTCACCTTTCTCCAACATATTAAAAAAAAAAAAAAAAACCAACATTTTGTACTACAAAATGGCAGCTCTATTACCTGGGGTGGTGCCTTGTTAGCATATCCAACTTCTCATCTTGTGGAAGATGAAGACCATCTTTTATAGCTCTAAAAGCAGTGATTTTAGTCCTCAGACAGCCATATATCTTCCTGCAATGAGCTAAAGTTTAGATTTTAGCTAAATATGTCACTCAGTCCAATAACACAGGCTGGAAGCTAAAATATTAACAACTCTTAGCAACTCCTAATAATGCTTAGATGTATTCACTTACCCCAAGACACTCCAAGAAGGAAAAGATATTTACACATAAAGGTGAAGGAAGAAATGTTTATCCATTCAATTGATTTTTCAAATAATACAAATAAATATATAGGTCACCATTTATATTTGTAACAGTAACAGGCAACTGAACTATACTGATACTTTTTATTAAGTCTACAAATTATCTTGAGCCCTAAAGAGGTATTTTCTTAAAATTATAGAATATGGAGCTGTGGAATCAGAAATAATGTTCAATGAAGGTGCCTATAAAGGAGCCCTGCCACCTTTTCTCTATTTACTCAGAATTACCCAGAGATAATGAACCTTTAATTCTTTGCAGGTGTATCAAGATAAATTGTTTATTGTTATGTAAACAAGCAGAATCCTCAGACATACTGGGATAAGAATATTTTGTTATATGATAATAAGTAAAGTGTTGATTTTTTTTTTTTTACTATTTTTAGCTAGTCAAATAAGAGTAAAATTAGTAGCTTGAAAATAATGCAAAATTTGTGCTTCATCCTCAGCAACTAAATCCTATCCAATTAATGCCAACAGAAATCCAGAGGAATTATGTGGAAATAAAATTACTTACACATTCTTTCTCTGGCCTAATGGACTACAGCATTGTTTAATGTAGTAGGATATTAATTTTGATATGCAAAATATTTTAACTGGTATGACTCTCATGCAAGAAGAAAGGAAGAATCCGAGTGGCTGCCAGCATGGACTGTGAATGCAGCACCTTTTCATCAATTAGTCTCAACAGGCATTCCTTGAATTAACTTCCCTGTTCACTAAGAATAAACATCTCCCATACTTTCATCAGACCAGGAGTAGTTAATTTGAAGCAAACCTTAAGGCTTACTTAATGGGAATCTTGAACCATTTGTATCATCTTTTTTTTTTTCTTTTTTTTTTTTCTTCTGAAAATGTTATAAAACAGGCAAAAATATTTTGGCTTTAACCCTGGTTGAGCCAGCCTCATAAAGCATGTGTTCTTCAGAAGTAGGCCTTTTCTACATGATGTGAACTGCAATATGTGACAACATACAGAAGTAACATAAGTTTAAAAGACGTTATGTCAATTAACAAAATAAACAAACAAAACAAAACAGAAACATAACCCAAGGTCATACATACATGTGAAAGAAGCCATTATGTTGTAATTCCAAAAATAAAATATAGAAAATCACAGCAACTCAAAACACGTTCGGAGAAGTCACTGTGCTATTTCTACAATTCACGTGAGCACTTAACTTGAAAAGATAATGAACTCTACTCTTCAGGCCTAGATATATGTTCAGACTAACTTCTATATTTTAAGGCCACATCTAGTATTTCTCATTTTAATCAACTTATCATGTGTAATGAAATAATTTGCTACAATGTCTCATTAAGATCCTTGCTGATACATATTTACTGTTATCCTCTTCTTGCCCCCAAATAATTTTCAATAGAGATTAGGAAAACAAATAAAAACCACACTCAAGTCAAACTGGGAGAATAAAAGTTATTTTCTGGTCATTTTACATCCTGCCATCACCATAAACCACCACTTGCAGACATCCAGAGATGTACGTGGTGCTTAACCTCAGCTCCCTGGCTTTAGACCTGTAGCACATTACAGTCATCGGCACAGTCATTCTGACCAGAAAGGCTGTAATTAAGTTCATGTACAGTCTTAGTTCTGAGGAAGAGCTGCAGAGGCACAAAGTCTCCAAGGGTGCCAGGCACTGACAGAGGAATTACAATTACAGAGATTCTGCTGCAACCTTGATTTGAGGTAATGAACAGACCAGGCAGATGTATGTAAGCATGTGAGTGATGATAGTAAACCTACATGTCTGCTTGGATAAAGAATCTTCCGATGTTTGTTGATTCTATTATGTGTTAATAAGGATGGATGACTATACTTCTGAAGCATCCTTAAAGGATTTTTGTCCATACGTTCTGCCTTAGGTCAACAGGATCCATTGTTTTCCTGCTAATGCTTTAGATAAGATGTGATTTAACCTTATTATCAATAAGATCCCTGTGCAAACCTTGCAATGAAGACTTTAAGAGTCATCCGTCATGTGGTTTCGTAACTCAGAAGGACAAAATGGGTTCTCATTAATGAGGACTTTCCATTTATAGGAGAAAGCATAAGCAGTAAAGAAGGGAAACTGATTAAATTTCATGATAGAGAAGGTGAGAAAATTGATAACGCTATGAAACACTTATATACTCAATTAAAGAAACAAGTATCCTCTCAGATAACACTATTATGTTCATGTGAATTTATTAGGAGTCTCTTTGCATCTGTCTTGCTAAAAATAAATTGGTTTTGTAGGGCTTGAAAGTCTAGACATTTACTATATACAATGATCACCGCCACTTTGATCACTTTACTGCACATTAACTGTGAGAACTAAATTTGCAGTAAAATTGTCTAAACAAGTGCCCAAAGTAGACACATTTGGCATATTTGCAGCCATCTATTTTTGCAAATGTATAGTTGTAGATCAAGAGCTAACCAAGAAAAGCAAAAGTTTTTCACAAAGAACTAGAAATAAAGAAATAATTACAACTGATTTTCATTCACCTCCACTCACCTTAGGACCACAGCATGTTTTATTTGGTTGCAGATCTGATCTACCATCACATTAGAGTATCCAGTGATAACCTAACATAGTAGCTAGCATAAATAAGGTGCAGTTAGCACTGCTATTAGCATAAGCAGAAGAGTAGAGAAGCTCAGTTCACATGAGTGAGTTCTTCACACAAAAGTGGACTGGAAGCACTTGCACAGGGTGGAGCAAGGACTTAGCCCTAGATGCCTTTAACATTACCTTCACTGTATGTTGCTGCCAATATGGTCATGATGCTTGTGGAAGCTCTGTTCCAATCAGCCTTCCCCACCATGATGCCAGCGACCTGCAGCTCAATTTTCTGCTGAAACCTGCAAGAAGTCATGTCTTGTGAGTAGGAAGGAAGAAGACATTGAAAGTATAAAAAATGCAATCTCTTCTACTCTCCAGATGTATTTCTCCCACACTGCCCAGTCACACATATTTACATGCATGTGTACTATTGATAAAAAGCATATGAGTCATCATGAGGCATTTCTGCAAAGAAGGTACTCCAAGGAAATGCAGGCAAAGGAGAAGAGCTGTAAATGTGGAAATTCATTGAAAGCAAGACTCAAGTGTTTGCTATGAAGCTGCAGCCTTGGCTGTGAGGGACCCTATGGATGTGGGAGCTGCTGGAGGAATTTGTCATACTGCAGCACAACAGCTACTGATCTGAAGAAATGCTGCTGTGCTATCCAATGAGACAGAAACTATGATTTAATCTGCATTCTGGTTCTGTAGGTACTCTTGGGGAAAAAAATAAATAAATCATTTTGGATCTAGCAGTTGGCAGCATCTGTGTTCTGCACCCTCTTGCACAAACAGTACTCATAGGAGTGAAAGGTATGACCCCTCTTTTCTCACCCTTTGCATACCAGGGGTTGATATCCATACATGGAAACACACAGAAAATAAGAGTAAACCATCTGAAACCTTTCAAGAGGAAGAAGTAACCAGCATGTGTCTGTCCTTTAGCCACATACAAGAAAAACAAGGAGTACATTCCCCACAGGAAAAGAATGTTATTATGGAACTTATATGTCTACAAAGTGAATGGATTCAAATTCTAAATCTTGCAGTTTATGCTCAAAAATATGTCCTGGCTTTACTAGCCAGGTAGAATTTAGGCCCTGAGGAAAACAGTAGGGATGAGACCTTCTTCTGTCATTCAGGAGGATAAATGCACTAGCATGCCATCAGGAATTTTAACTCTGCTTAAAACCGAAGGTCTGAAGAGCAACTGCTTTGCAAGAAAAGAAACTCCATCCTCTCTTGAACCTTCACTGTCCATGTAAGAGGTGAATTAAGTGAAAAGGGAATTCAGGCTGCCACAAACCTGCATACCAACAATGAAGGCACCAAAGTGCCTTCGTCCATCTCAGTAGGAATTCATTTATCCAACTTACCCATTGATGTTAAGAAATCTGCTAAAGTCATTGCAAAAATTTGGAGTTATGATGCTGCCACTGTAGTGAAGTAAACATTTAAATCTTCTGATTCTAAAAAGGAAGAAACACAGCAGTGTGGCAGTTCTAATGTGATAACATATGAATGGCATTGTAGCATGCATGTGTCTGCATCGCTGTTGTGATCAGATGCAGAGCATCTACAGGGCAGAGTAAGTTTCATCATTCTATCAGATTAATAAGAAAAGGAGTGATGCAAAGATGAAATAACAGCTGTCGTATTCATATACCAGCATAATTTGTTCGACTGGAGTTATGTTCTCAGGGACAATGTGGGGAAACAAAAATACAATCTGGGGAACAGTTGGCCTTGATGAAGAGTGCTTACTTTTCCTTTGGGAGACCAGGAGCCTCGCAGTGCAAAGCCAGGTCAGTCTCCTGCTATGGAGGCAAATCCTGGGAAAGGGGAGAAGGGAAGTAGTATACAAAAGGCTCTGTGCTCCTTCTGGGAATGGGAGTGCTTCATTAAGGCTGCTAATAATCTCCAGAGGAAATATGATGATGTGAAGAGTCCTTTTTCACATTCAGGAAGAAGGAAGGAGATCTGATTGTGAAGAGAACACTGATTCCTCTTCTCCAGTGCTATTAAAAGTGGTAATTTTGAGTCTTTTTTTTTTCTTTTGCAGGCTGGGGAAGGATGCTTGGGGTTTTCTCAAAACAAACTATCTCCCTGGTTCCACCAACAACTGATCAGGTGCAGGTGAGCTAGTGAGATTTCAGGTACTGGTATGGAAGAACACAGGGAAGTTCGCCTAACACACAACCCAACATAAAATTTCTCCTGCAACTAACAAGCAATATATCTTCTACCAGGCCCAATATATCTTTCACCTGCAGACCCAATTTAAAGAGCCACAGCTGTACTAGTGAATTAAAATGTTGTGCTTGTTCACTTACATTAACAGCAACAGCCCTCGCAGACAATCTGTATTTCATACAGCCACACAAAAAGTACAAAAAAACTATGCATAACTCAGAAAAAGCATTACTAGTTGCAACCAACACATAACAAACAATGTGTGACCACTGCTCAATTTCTCCTCTGGAATATGGAGCAGTGAAACACAATTAAGCCAAGGACAGCCAATTCCATTATAAATATACAATCTACTATCGTGTTGCTTACAAAATAGCCATGTGAGGAAAATTACTCCAGGTAGTAGAAGTCTATTGTGTGTGGACATATAGAACATTAATCTTTGCAGAAGCATGGGACACCATCGTCACTAGCCATGCAGGTAGCCAGGAAGTTTAAGCTTTTTATTTCTTACTAAGACTCATCTTCTACCATGTGGTATGAAAACTAAACAAGTAAACAAGAGACTTTAAAAGCAAGAGAGCTTTAGGATTGTTGAACAAGAAGCACCTTTGCAATTTATGGGGGAAAGGCTAGACAAAAATCCTGCTTCCTAACAATGATGGCATTTCTGTGCTGATTTACACTTGAATTTGGTTCCGGACAGTCTAAAAGAGGCTAAGCAGCATCTTGAATGTCTAAACTATGTCTAAACTCATGCTGTCTGTACTTCTGAACTGCATATTCACTGCCTGCTTAGAGATTATAGAAACCAAATCTGTTTTATGTCTAGTAACAAAATGAATTATGTAGTGATAAAAAATGAGCTTTTTTTTTTTTTCCTGAAGAAAAAAAGAGAGAAATTATGCAATCATGTTTTCATAGATTAAAAAGGACTGTTCACAGTATCAGTAGAACAACAGAACAACTGCTTCCAGTACAGATTTTCAGACAGGACTATCCATACTGACACAGTGAGGCTGAGTAATGCACGTGTACTACCCAGTGGTGATTGCACTGGTACAGTTTACGCTGTGTACTACACAGCAGCTGTTAACTACAGGAACACATATTGCCAGCAAATAAGGAAGAACAAAAGGGTTTTGTTAAACAAGCAGAAGTCGTTAGAACCATTATAACCAGTATCTGATGCAAAGCACTTTCTCATTCACAGTAGGCTTCTAAAAAGATTTAGAACTGATCAAACCCTGTGTAATGGGACCTCCTGTCAGCCAGAACGTTCAGATGGATCTGTCTAGAGACAATCCAACTACAAAAAGACTTATAAACAGCTTTCTGCTTTGCTAGCTGTGTCCCTGCAGAGTAGGTGTTTGCTTTCAGGCTTGCTATCAGCCAAGAGAGTGGCTTTGTGAGTTACATCAAACTCTACACTCTCCCCTCTTAGCCTCCATCACATTAGAGACCTGTCTGTCTGCTTGATTGAATTTCCCAGTTGCTTACAGAGTACAGCCTCCAAGTTCCTTTCAGTCCCCTCTTCACCATAGACAGAATCCTTCTTTCCCAAAACAGGCCCAGTGCCTCCTGCAGAAGGCTTCTGTCTGAGTAGATTTATTGAAAGAACATAATATGTCACTGAGAACATATCACTCAGACTGTTACTGTTTGTCACAAATAATTTTAGAAGCTAAAGCATTCTGGCTGAAAACTAAAGAGAAGAAAAAAGTTTGCCATGAAATGTTGTCATTTTGGGTGAAAAACATTGCTGCATCTGAAATCCAGTTTAGCATCAGTTTTCATAGATATATTCTGACAAATTCTCATAAAGAAGAACGTCTTCAGAAGGCAGAACTCCTGTTTTAAGCAAAGTGACTCATAGTACTTGATATAACAAATGTTGTGGAAAAACAGCTTGTCCATTTATAATGTCAACACAGACATTGCACAGTGAGCTACAGTGTGAATACTCCAATTGTCATAACTGTTCATGAAAAGCTAAAAGATAAAGTATTACTCAGCTGTGAACCGTAAGCACAAAGACGACAAACGCAAGGGAAAGAGCATTGCTTTAACAGAGGAATCATCCAACAGGTTTGTATGGACTATCCACTGCAATTGCAGGAGTAAACTTCAAGCCAGTTCAGTTAGCATTTCAGGATACTGAGACCTAGCTGAATTTAATCCATAGTAAACAAATAAAAAATAAATAATAATAATAATTAAAAAAAACCACAGAATATTAAGATATACCTCATTTTATTGATTCCATTCCAAGGGAGGAGAAGATATTTCTGAATTTGGGCCATTGTGAGGAAGTTGTGACCCAGAAGTCATGATGCCAAGAAAAATAAAGTTTTGGTTGGCAAGTGCTAGTTCCACTTCCCCAAATTCTCATATGTGTTATCCAGCAAGTTATTCCTCCAGTTTATTTATCATTAGAGTTGTGAAATTTCTCTGCAAAGAATGCAATAAGGCACACAGATGCAACAGACCTCTGATGCAGTGCTTAACAGGAAGAGCTTCCCTCTGTCTGTCATTTTCTTCTCATGAATGGGAGTTGGTACTTAAAAAGGAGTTGGATACAAAATTACCTGTGTGGATATTATTCTAATTGTTTAAAACCCTTTTAAATATAAGACTGCAATCCTTCTGTTGCTTGAACTTGTGGAAATCATATCCCAAATTCCGGCAACAATTCATAATTAAATTGTTACGAGTATTCAATAAAATACAACCAGAGAGTGTTTATACTTGGAATCTTTATCACATTCAATGTGAAAATGGCAAAGAAAAAATGGCCAAACATGAATACACACATACATATATGCATACATACATATATGCATTCACACATGTATATCTCTATTGTTTTTAGAAATACGAGACTATGAAGCCAGAGATGAAGCGCAGTTGTACACATGTATGTGAGAAGATGAAAATGGCTGCAGAACAGCATGTGAACATTTCAGATGTGACTCGTCTGATTTTCTGTGAAGAATAGTACACTGTTTATAAGGTTTTAAATATGGGTAGAAAGACGATTGGAAAATAATGACCTCTTACAATGTCTTATTACAGATGGCCACAGGGTCTCTAAATTTCATAAATGATCAATACACATGGTGATGATTAAGAGGAGACATTTTCTGAGTTGCAACCTTGTTAAAGAACTTCGCTGTACTGCACAGAACAACTATTTGGTCAGTTTTTCCTTGGGAGCCATTTCCAGTATAATTAAAGAGCTTGCCTATCCTCCCACAGCCAAGACCTTCTCCCTCTTGCCTCAAGCTGTGGGTTTTTCATTTAACACTCCAATGCCTCACCAATAATAAAAATAAATAAATAAATAAAAAGCAAATCATCCAGACCACTGAATGGGCGATGATTTTTTTTTTTTCCTGGGATGTGACCTTCAAGCTGTTAAACAAATTCACAAAACAAACTCAAGTTTGTTCCTCTCTTTCAGGTGTAAAGTTTGAAAGCGCACAGTCTAGCCTGTTGCAAAATCAAAATGTTTTATGACCTGCCGCTCTCAGAGGCCACAGTCCACTAAGGCCTACTAAGGCCAGCTAAAATACCACCATTTGTACATGAATACGTGAATATTCCAGCTGTTTGCAATGGAATTTAAGCAAACCGCAAGTGCTTCAGTGAACAGAAGAGTCAAGTTTATATACCTGAAATCAGTATTGTAATCTTTTCTTAAAGTTCAGGCTGAATATAGGAGCTGTTATTATTAGTATTATTCTAGAGATACTAGGCAGACTGAGAGTTTTCAACTGTAGTTTTACTATGTATGTTTATTTGCTACTTTACTTCACTGATATATTTAGGCCTAGTTCTAGAGAAAGTTCATTTGCTTGATAGATCAGAAAAAGTGCTTGCGATATGCAAAATCCTCTTCCCCTAAATCACTAATGGTAATGCAACTTAACACAACCCTGTGGTTTCTTCATTAACTTTGGAAGATATGTTTTTGATCCGTGTAACTTTCACCGTGGTCAAGCATCCACACTAGGAAGACATCAGTACCTTTTCTGGCAATAGCATTAGAAAACCTATGCCTGGAGCGACTAATGAAATGCTTCATTAGATACAGGTACTTCACCTAAAGAATCAAATTCTTCGGCACAGAAAAAAGGAAGAAGCTGCTATCATTGCTGGTGCTAGGCAGATCTGGCACAAATAGACTCAATTCCTCTCTACTATCAGCCACGTGTCTTTTTAAATATTATATCCATTTGAGGGAAAAAACTGGCTAGGAGGATTTTTCCATTTTTCCTTGCAAGATATTTCAAATTTCACTGTCATCATCTACAATATTCATATTTCACACATGACAAGATTCATATAAAATTGCCGTGTAGTATCGCTTGTCATAAACTAAAGCCAGACTACATGTTGAGAAAAATGTACACAGACAACAAGGATTTAGGACTATGTAGAGCTGAAAGCTAAGTAACAAGTACTATGTCAGACTGAACTAGCAGTAACTGCAGTTTAATTTTTCATCAGTTGAGTTTTTACTATTTACTTAGGCACTGAAAGCCATGAGTCTAATGAGTAGGCAAGAAAAATTTATTTCACCTGACAAATGTGGTGTCTAAAGGATTTAATATAAAAACAGGCGAGCAGAAGTCTGGGCATGTGTCATGGTTTTATGATTTTTGGTTGTCAGTATTCCACATCATAACATCATGTAGTGCACTGGGAGTTAAAGTTCCAGGTACCTGTCCCCGAAGAGAAGAAGAACTACATTCCCCAGAAGACTGTTCGCTGTGCTGTTATCATTTCTGCTCAGGGGTAACAGACATAAGGCCTTGGTAGGTCATCTGATCGGCTCTTCTTCATCAGCCTCTCCCTGCTGCTCAACTGGACTGCACATCTCACCTCAGCGTTATGATGAGGCCTATCCAGCTTTCAGACAATCTTTGTCTCTCATTATATTTGATTTATTAGCTTCAATTCTAATTATATTGTATTATAGTGTGTTATCTTGCATTCCGATATTATATTTAGTAAATTAGTTTGTTCCTCCTCAGATCATTGCCACTGTTTTTAATTATTTTGGGGTCCCCTGTTTCCCTTTTCTGAAGGTGCGGATTTTGCAAAATCCCCCCGTCCCGCTAGTCACAGAACCAGGCCGAACCAGCCCGTAAACCATTGACAGTATGCTCTTGCTGAAGACAGTGCCTGAATGTGGCTTGTATCAGTACCATGTTAGCTATCTATGTTTAGAGGAATGTAACCAGAGTACAGCAGGTTTGAGCCCCACCTGTGAATGAATATTTTTTAGTGTTCCTTGATCACTGTAATTTTTATGTGGATGTATATTATCAACTCTGTCTCACAGAAGATATCTTTGGTTGCCAAACATTTAAAAAAATCTATTTTCCAAACTAGAGAGCTTAGCAGGGGACCACGAACAGCTTCTTTCCAATTCTCAGAAATGCTGGAATTTTTTCGCTGGATGTCTCTGCAAGTGATGGGAATTCAATACATCTGAAGTCAATCCTATTTAATATCAAAAGCTCTGCATGGTAAGACTGAGGTAATTGAGTCTAGGAACCAGCTGTAAAATCCCAAACACTCTCTGAAATTACCCAGTGAGCCATAAATAATCCCAGTGCACTAGGAAAAAGCAAGTGAGAAAGAGAAAGAGAAGAAGGGAGTGGAATGCATTTTTAGCTTAAGTTAGTGCTTGGGAAAAATAGAAAATAACCAATAATCAAAGGGTCATGGGTTAAGTACACAAAAATTTACAGACTAGTTATAACAATTTTGCCAAGATCAGCAATAGCAAAGAAATTACATAATAAAATAAACACCACTAAAGACAAACAACATTTTAAGCATTCTATCTGTTGACAATTTGACTTCTTTGCTTTAAGCTCTTTCTCTACTTCTCCTCCTTATTCCTTCCCCTCAAAAATATATTCTCTTTTTGGTATTTTTAGAAATCTGGAGAAGAAATTACAATTATTTGTACCTATAAAGACTTTCCCAGACAGTCATATCTGCTACAAAATAAACAGACAACTTGAGAAAAGAGTAGGAAAAGAATCAGTTTTGTTCCAGCCATCTCCCGCAGTTGGCATCTATACAAATCTTAGAGAGGAGGAGTTCTAGGAGCTGCGTAAACTGGAAGGGATTTGTGCAGAAGAGCATTTTCTTTACTTTGATAATCCTAAGAAACAGTCTTTGTACTCTGTACGACATAGTTTTCAGGCAGGCTTTCTCTGCCTATCCTACCCAAATTTGGGAGCTCGGGATTAAGACTGCTTTGTACACAGCACAAGATGACCTCTGAAGTTTTGTTACCCTACAACGAGGCCTTGCTAGCTACTCTGTAAAACTAGCATTTTCTATAAACATATTTCCCTGCCTATCCATGGGACTACAGTAAGTATCATAGTCTATCCATCTAAATACGGATATGCTCGAAGCCTTGTCAAGCGATGTAACACAGCTCATTATCCCACAGCAGTGCCACATAAACCACGACAGAGATTTTTATTCCCACTGTGATTTTAAATACCTCCTTACAAATAAGCCTCTCAGAGAACTAATAGTTAGATTTTTCTTTTACATAGAAAAAGTCCAAATGAGGCAAGGGACTCAGAAGTCCCTGAAAGACTTGTGCTCTGATGTTAATTTGCCTGTCAGGACAGAAAGGAATTAGTGGCATTTCCCATGTTAGCAGTATGGTTTACAGTAATAAGCACTCTTCCTTGCAGTCTAAGCAGAGAAGCCAAGAAATCAATGGCCACAGAAATGCTTAAGTCCTCTATTCCCTCGTAGCTTTTCATGAAGACGCTTGTCTGCATCCATTCCTTGGGACTATGATTCTGTGGGCATCATGGACTGCTCGGCCCTGATTGGTTTAGAGTACTCACACAGAAAAGCTAAGAAGCATTTTCTGTGTTAATATGTTCAGTGAAATCAACTTTCAGAAATGGACGACATCTTGTAAAACTAAATTCTGACAGGACAGTGGTGTTCCTCTCAGCGTCACCATCTCCGTTTGAGTCAGTATTCTTAAGCTCTCTTTGGTGATACAAGTATTTCTAACTACTGGGTGGTCTGCCTCACTTGTTGTGGATACTTACAGTGGTTTGGTCAGATTAACCCACTACAGGCAGCCCTATCATGTACTAAAATAATTATTTCATACTTCATCCAAAGAATGTTAATATTTATAGAGCTATTTGAAAACACTTCAGACAGTCAGGTGCTCAGCTTAGACTGAAATTCTGTGGGGTATGGACATAATACTAATGTTGGGGCCCCTTGGAGATTCCTAACTTGTGAGTCATCTAGAAGTAAATTTATTAGAGATATGTCTTTTTCTCTAAGAATTATGTTTTCAAAACTGTCTGGGTAAAGGTCACCAACATAACAGATGATTTGAGAAATGCTGTAAGCATGTCAGTACTGTTTATTTGCAGCAAAGAAAGCATATTTGAAAGTGAAAGGTTTATTACCATCAGCTCCTTTCCATTTTACACCCAAAATGCCACATTCTAAATTTTGCAAGTTAGGTCCAGCAAATTCTAATTTGCTTGAACGCATCTACTGCTGTGGCAGCATAACCGTCAGACTCTCATAGGCCTAACACACTGCCCGTGAGTAAAAAAGGGCATTTGTGAAGTTGAAGAGGTATATTTATATACAATCTTTTTGTGTGCCTGTATACACATAAATGCCTGATTTTAAAGAAATAGTAACACCATTTTTTCCTAACTGCACTATTGCTTTCACAAATAATTTAATTGTTTGATAAACCTATCTATATATCCTTCTATATGTGTGCACATGAGAGAGAGAGAGAGATTGAGAACTTTACGTCCAGTACAAATACACAATTTAGCAGCTGCAGCACTGCAAAACCATGTGTGCTTTAAAGATTAAAAACAAACAAGAAAGGACCATTAGCTAAGGCAACCATTCTCAACCTTTTTTGCAGGGAGTCTTCATTTAGAAAATCTACTCAGGAAGAATAATTGTTCCAATTCGTTATTTTGCCTGGATGACTTTTACAGGGCTGTTTTTACCATCAGTTGGTAAATTCAGTGTAAGAAAAAAATTACCCTATTATTAAAGTGTACTTACAACAAACAATAAGTATTCCAAATGGGCTGTGCTTATCTGAAATTTTTTGCTAACTTCTCAGAACTAATTGCTTTCATCCCAATTTGCCTTTGCCTTGCTGGTGTTTAATAACCAGGTAGATTCCTACAAGAGGACCATCCGGTTAACTGTGCATGTATTGCAGTGGGTTAAGTTCCAGACTGGGGCCAGTCTCTCCTACTGAAATTTGTGATCCTTACAGAGGGTTTCCTGTACTGTTTGCTTATTCTGTACAGCTTAATTTCAGCTGCTCTCACTGATTCTGCTAGGGTTGTTTTGTATCAGTATTCCTGGTATGAGCTGCCCCTGTTTTCACAGGTGGTAACATAAAACTTGAAAGTTTCTTCTAGGCAAATATTTTGCTACCCAAGGCAACTTTTCACAACTAATGAGAGTTTGATTTTTATTTTCGTTCAGTATTTAATTAGTTGATGAGAAAAGATGGCTTGGGAAATGAGCTATTTTTGAAGTCAAGTATTTAGAATCAAATTCCCTGCCTAATTTTTGACACGTATAAGCTAGTTGTTGCATCTTGGTTGGTCATTTACAACCTCTCCACAGTTAGTGGAAAAAACAAATGAATTGCCCTTTGGACCTACTTAGTTGGGGTTTTTTTGTTTGGGTTTTTTTGTGTGTTTTTGTTATTGTTTGTTTATGTTTGATTTTGTTGTTGTGGTTGTTTGTTTGTTTGGTTGGTTCATTGACTGGTTTGGTTTGTTTCTTTTCCACTAAGATTAATAGAAACCATCAATATCTAAACAGAGAATTAAAAAGAGGGAATTAAAATCCAAACCCATAATACATTCATCTCATGCATCTTGATTTCCCTGCAAAATGATACATATTTCATTAAACTTTTAATGGAGGCTTTGAAATGCAGGCTGCAACACAATCTATAGTCCTGTCATTTAAAATGAAAAAGACTTAATAGATCAATAACCAATGGATTAATGAGACACTGATGATAATAACAACAATTCACATCAACAGCACCTATTATCAAGAGCACTCACAAAGCATTTGGGAAGAAGATTTACAAACTACTTCTGCTTAAGTGGTGTTAGAGGCCAACTCCCTTCAGAAGCCAGATGGAGAAGGATAGGAAATAACCACCTGTGAGAGACAAGACTGTTTTTCTCTTTTGTCTCAAAGCTTGCTTCGTGAGGCCTTTCTGGAGATAAGGCTCTAACTGACAATTGCAAATTATCTAGGGGGGCGAGTGGTAGGTGTCACCGTGCCACAGTACCTCTGCTCATGATTGTAAAGACAAGCAGAAGCGGGACAAGCAGTCTTTTTCAGGGGTGTGGCTTGAAGGAGCAGACCACTGCAAAAGGTGATAATGCCTGTGTGTGGCAACGAGGGCACCACTCCCTGCTGGCTTATCTGTTGGACCAGGTATGTCACACTAACAGAAAGAAGAAAAAAAAACCCAGAGAAATGGGGGATAAAAAGGCCCTCACTAAACTAAGGATTTTGGAGGAGAACTCCCAGAGAAACCTTTGACAGAGAATTCCCTGAGGGGAAAACCTCTTTGGAAGAACCCCCCCCTGCGGCCTGCTTGCTGCAAAGCTTCCTGGCTTCCTCCCATCCCTCGCGGTGACCAGACGAGTTCCTGAGAACAACGGACCTGCTACGAACCTCGCTGGACCCACGGTGGTGACTATCT